>ONZH01028123.1:0-23481 GCA_900303285.1 Rhinella marina | reverse complement strand
TTACATAGGACTGCAGGTGACATCTACTACATTATCTGTAGTCAGAGAGTTATCACTGTGTTATCTGTGGTGTTACATAGGACTGCAGGTGACATCTACTACATTATCTCTTAGTCAGAGAGTTTATCACTGTGTTATCTGTGTGTTACATAGGACTGCAGGTGACATCTACTACATTATCTGTACTCAGAGAGTTATCACTGTGTTATCTGTGGAGTTACATAGGACTGCAGGTGACATCTACTACATTATTTGTACTCAGAGAGTTATCACTGTGTTATCTGTGGTGTTACATAGGACTGCAGGTGACATCTACTACATTATCTGTAGTCAGAGAGTTATCACTGTGTTATCTGTGGTGTTACATAGGACTGCAGGTGACATATACTACATTATCTGTATTTAGAGAGTTAACCCTGTGTTATCTGTGGTGTTACATAGGACTGCAGGTGACATCTCCTACATTATCTGTACTCAGAGAGTTTTCACTGTGTTATCTGTGGTGTTACATAGGACTGCAGGTGACATCTACTACATTATCTGTACCCATAGAGTTATCACTGTGTTATCTGTGGTGTTACATAGGACTGCAGGTGACATCTATTACATTATCTGTACTCAGAGTGTTACCACTGTGTTATCTGTGGTGTTACATAGGACTGCAGGTGACATCTACTACATTATATGTACTCAATGAGTTATCACTGTGTTATCTGTGGTGTTACATAGGACTGCAGGTGACATCTACTGCATTATCTGTACTCAGAGAGTTATCACTGTGTTATCTGTGGTGTTACATACGACTGCAGAGGACATCTACTACATTATCTGTACTCAGAGAGTTATCACTATGTTATCTGTGGTGTTACATAGGGCTGCAGGTTCATCTACTACATTATCTGTACTCAGAGAGTTATCACTGTGTTATCTGTGGTGTTACATAGGACTGCAGGTACATCTACTACATTATCTGTACTCAGAGAGTTATCACTGTGTTATCTGTGGTGTTACATAGGACTGCAGGTGACATCTACTACATTATCTGTACTCAGAGAGTTATCACTGTGTTATCTGTGGTGTTACATAGGACTGCAGGTGACATCTACTACATTATCTGTACTCAGAGAGTAATCACTGTGTTATCTGTGGTGTTACATAGGACTGCAGGTGACATCTACTACATTATCTGTACTCAGAGAGTTATCACTGTGTTATCTGTGGTGTTACATAGGACTGCAGGTGACATCTACTACATATCTGTACTCAGAGAGTTATCACTGTGTTATCTGTGGTGTTACATAGGACTGCAGGTGACATCTACTACATTATCTGTACTCAGAGAGTTATCACTGTGTTATCTGTGGTGTTACATAGGACTGCAGGTGACATCTACTACATTATCTGTACTCAGAGAGTTATCACTGTGTTATCTGTGGTGTTACATAGGACTGCAGGTGACATCTACTACATTATCTGTACTCAGAGAGTTTATCACTGTGTTATCTGTGGTGTTACATAGGACTGCAGGTGACATCTACTACATTATCTGTACTCAGAGAGTTATCACTGTGTTATCTGTGGTGTTACATAGGACTGCAGGTGACATCTACTACATTATCTGTACTCAGAGAGTTATCACTGTGTTATCTGTGGTGTTACATAGGACTGCAGGTGACATCTACTACATTAGCTGTACTCAGAGAGTATCACTGTGTTATCTGTGGTGTTACATAGGACTGCAGGTGACATCTACTACATTATCTGTACTCAGAGAGTTATCACTGTGTTATCTGTGGTGTTACATAGGACTGCAGGTGACATCTACTACATTATCTGTACTCAGAGAGTATCACTGTGTTATCTGTGGTGTTACATAGGACTGCAGGTGACATCTACTACATTATCTGTACTCAGAGAGTTATCACTGTGTTATCTGTGGTGTTACATAGGACTGCAGGTGACATCTACTACATTATCTGTACTCAGAGAGTTATCACTGTGTTATCTGTGGTGTTACATAGGACTGCAGGTGACATCTACTACATTATCTGTACTCAGAGAGTTTATCACTGTGTTATCTGTGGTGTTACATAGGACTGCAGGTGACATCTACTACATTATCTGTACTCAGAGAGTTACCACTGTGTTATCTGTGGTGTTACATAGGACTGCAGGTGACATCTACTACATTATCTGTACTCAGAGAGTTATCACTGTGTTATCTGTGGTGTTACATAGGACTGCAGGTGACATCTACTACATTATCTGTACTCAGAGAGTTATCACTGTGTTATCTGTGGTGTTACATAGGACTGCAGGTGACATCTACTACATTATCTGTACTCAGAGAGTTATCACTATGTTATCTGTGGTGTTACATAGGGCTGCAGGTTTCATCTACTACATTATCTGTAGTCAGAGAGTTATCACTGTGTTATCTGTGGTGTTACATAGGACTGCAGAGGACATCTACTACATTATCTGTACTCAGAGAGTTATCACTATGTTATCTGTGGTGTTACATAGGACTGCAGGTTTCATCTACTACATTATCTGTAGTCAGAGAGTTATCACTGTGTTATCTGTGGTGTTACATAGGACTGCAGGTGACATCTACTACATTATCTCTACTCAGAGAGTAATCACTGTGTTATCTGTGGTGTTACATAGGACTGCAGGTGACATCTACTACATTATCTGTACTCAGAGAGTTATCACTGTGTTATCTGTGGTGTTACATAGGACTGCAGGTGACATCTACTACATTAGCTGTACTCAGAGAGTTATCACTGTGTTATCTGTGGTGTTACATAGGACTGCAGGTGACATCTACTACATTATCTGTACTCAGAGAGTTATCACTGTGTTATCTGTGGTGTTACATAGGACTGCAGGTGACATCTACTACATTATCTGTACTCAGAGAGCTTTCACTGTGTTATCTGTGATGTTACATAGGACTGCAGGTGAAATCTACTACATTATCTGTAGTCAGAGAGTTATCACTGTGTTATCTGTGGTGTTACATAGGACTGCAGGTGACATCTACTACATTATCTCTACTCAGAGAGTTATCACTGTGTTATCTGTGGTGTTACATAGGACTGCAGGTGACATCTACTACATTATCTGTATTTAGAGATTTATCACTGTGCTATCTGTGGTGTTACATAGGACTGCAGGTGACATCTACTACATTAGCTGTACTCAGAGAGTAATCACTGTGTTATCTGTGGTGTTACATAGGACTGCAGGTGACATCTACTACATTATCTGTACTCAGAGAGTTATCACTGTGTTATCTGTGGTGTTACATAGGACTGCAGGTGACATCTACTACATTAGCTGTACTCAGAGAGTAATCACTGTGTTATCTGTGGTGTTACATAGGACTGCAGGTGACATCTACTACATTATCTGTACTCAGAGAGTTATCACTGTGTTATCTGTGGTGTTACATAGGACTGCAGGTGACATCTACTACATTATCTGTACTCAGAGAGTTATCACTGTGTTATCTGTGGTGTTACATAGGACTGCAGGTGACATCTACTACATTATCTGTACTCAGAGAGTTATCACTGTGTTATCTGTGGTGTTACATAGGACTGCAGGTGACATCTACTACATTATCTGTACTCAGAGAGCTTTCACTGTGTTATCTGTGATGTTACATAGGACTGCAGGTGAAATCTACTACATTATCTGTACTCAGAGAGTTATCACTGTGTTATCTGTGGTGTTACATAGGACTGCAGGTGACATCTACTACATTATCTGTACTCAGAGAGTTATCACTGTGTTATCTGTGGTGTTACATAGGACTGCAGGTGACATCTACTACATTATCTGTACTCAGAGAGTTATCACTGTGTTATCTGTGGTGTTACATAGGACTGCAGGAGACATCTACTACATTATCTGTACTCAGAGAGTTATCACTGTTATCTGTGGTGTTACATAGGACTGCAGGTGACATCTACTACATTATCTGTACTCAGAGAGTTATCACTGTGTTATCTGTGGTGTTACATAGGACTGCAGGTGACATCTACTGCATTATCTGTACTCAGAGAGTTATCACTGTGTTATCTGTGGTGCTACATAGGACTGCAGGTGACATTTACTACATTATCTGTACTCAGAGAGTTATCACTGTGTTATCTGTGGTGTTACATAGGACTGCAGGTGATATCTACTACATTATCTGTACTCTGAGAGGTATCACTGTGTTATCTGTGGTGTTACATAGGACTGCAGGTGACATCTACTACATTAATCTGTACTCAGAGCTATCACTGTGTTATCTGTGGTGTTACATAGGACTGCAGGTGACATCTACTACATTATCTGTACTCATAGAGTTATCACTGTGTTATCTATGGTGTTACATAGGACTGCAGGTGACATCTACTACATTATCTGTACTCAGAGAGTTATCACTGTGTTATCTGTGGTGTTACATAGGACTGCAGGTGACATCTACTACATTATCTGTACTCAGAGATTTATCACTGTGTTATCTGTGGTGTTGCATAGGACTGCAGGTGACATCTACTACATTATCTGTACTCAGAGAGTTATCACTGTGTTATCTGTGGTGCTACATAGGACTGCAGGTGACATTTACTACATTATCTGTACTCAGAGAGTTATCACTGTGTTATCTGTGGTGTTACATAGGACTGCAGGTGATATCTACTACATTATCTGTACTCTGAGAGGTATCACTGTGTTATCTGTGGTGTTACATAGGACTGCAGGTGACATCTACTACATTATCTGTACTCAGAGAGTTATCACTGTGTTATCTGTGGTGTTACATAGGACTGCAGGTGATATCTACTACATTATCTGTACTCAGAGAGTTATCACTGTGTTATCTGTGGTGTTACATAGGACTGCAGGTGACATCTACTACATTATCTGTACTCAGAGCGTTATCACTGTGTTATCTGTGGTGTTACATAGGACTGCAGGTGACATCAACTACATTATCTGTACTCAGAGAGTTATCACTGTGTTATCTGTGGTGTTACATAGGACTGCAGGTGACATTTACTGCATCACTATAACTTTGCATGTCACATTGTCAGCTCTGCTACTTCACATTTACTTATAGGTTACTGTGATCTGTGGAATAATATTGGAGTCGTCTCGTCTCCTCTTAATTACGGAGCACACAGCGTTACTTGTCCGGAGATCAGCGGCGCGGTGGATGATTATGTTTCTGTTTACTCCTGCAGGGTTTTAAATTATTTACAGATAAATTATCCGGCGTCGCAGCTTTAATAAGTAATCCTGTCAGTGGCTAATGAAGTCCATCGTCCTGCGGATCTGTGGTCTCCGGAGAGATAGGGGTACGCACACGTATGTACGGGAGCACACGTATGACCACATGGAGGGACACATGGACATTCTTATAATTCTGATATAGAGAGTACTGATACTGTGTGTATAATGTGTAGATCTCATGTCTGATCACATTATACCATTATATCAGTGATGTCAGTATCAGGGGGCGTGGATTTGACAACCTCTCAGATATGAAATACAGGCAGGTTGTCAGCAGTTATAGATGAGGCAGGGCTGTGACAACCTCTCAGACATGACATACAGTCAGGTTGTCAGAAGTAATAAATAGATGTTTCTGTAGTATAAGGTGTGTGGGTCTCATGTATGATCACATGTCATTATATCAGTGATGTCATCAGCAGGGGGCGGGGCTGTACAGGGAGGTTGTCAGCAATAATAGATGAGGAATGGCTGTGACATCCTCTCAGACATGATGTACAGTCAGGTTGTCAGAAGTAATAAATAGATGTTTCTGTAGTCTAAGGTGTGTGGGTCTCATGTCTGATCACATGTCATTATTTCAGTGATGTCATCAGCAGGGGGCGGAGCTGTGACCACTATAAACAGCACACTATTTGTAATGCGGGGGATAGCGATGGTTTCCAGATGTTACTCGCCCTCCGTCGCCATTAATAACATCCGCCTCCAGTGAGTTATTTACACTCGTCCCTGAATTCCTGACAACTCCATAACGAGCTGATGAGACGCGCTCCACCTGCGTGTCCCCGGCTCCCAGCAATTAGGCCGCACCAACAACGGATCAGCAATTACTTCACTTCTTCCAATTCATTGACTTGAGCTTCTCTAATTGACCCTGGAGCTGAGGCTCAACTGGAGAGCAATTAGGAGGCGTGTGGCGGTACACGAGCGCCGGAGACATAACACCTCCAGACAGGTGTGACCGAGGCGCTAAACACGAGCCACGTGGAGCCGGACCCCCGGATAACACAGCGGGGATTCATTAAAGGATCAGGCAGTCACTGCCCCCAAAAATACCGATGAGCACACCCCCGCCCCATCGATGACATCACTATATAACATTCAAAATTTAAATCTATCGGGGTCCTTTATCAAGGGATATGCAACTTTTTTGGGCCATTTTACGCTATGTTCAACAGCTGGGGGGCGTGTCCTTTTTTACAGGTGGCTAGGATGATGTAAAAACAGTTGCAACATATTGTACACCTAAAACCGGCACGGCACAATCTGTAAATTTTAACGTTGCTGTTTTCACTTTATTCACTGACAGCAATCAGAGATGTTTAAAACAAAGTGAAATAGAAAGTTGCCGAACTTTTCCTTCCGCGAGGATCTTTTCCGGAAGTCTGACCACTCGACTTTTTGCGTCGCCCAGGTGGACGCGACCTCCACTCTGGAAGCATTGTCCGTATTCTCTGGAATATCTCTGTGAATTTCCTGTGTTTTCCGGATTTTTTTTCTATTTTTGTCGCGCTGCTCCTTCTCCGCTGCCTGTGATGAAAGTGCCTGGCACGGATCTATTGAAGATGAATGCTGGCGTCCTTGAGAGGCGCTCTCCCATGTTGGCGCAGTGGCAGATATGACACACACTTTGATATGGATGTGCCTGTAATCTGCATTATGTGAGAGTGTTTGTATTGTGGAGGCGCAGGCACTATGAAAGCGAGGGGCCCGGCCCACCTCCGGCTCAGGGGGTCTGCGCGAATAATGAGGCTCCCGCTTATTGTTCCGGGGGATGAGGAATTCCTGCGTAATGAGGTCCCTGTCATAGAGACCCTCCTGACAGCCGCTGATAATTACCAGTGAGGGGCCCCCAGCCCCATGTAGGCAGCCATCACTGCCAGGCTTGTTTGTTGACTCTACATTAACCCCTTCATTGCCTTCCCGTTTCCTGACAACAACCTTACACAAAAAAAAAAACATGCAACCAGCGGCATTTACTGACATATGGTAAAAGTTTCTGCACCCGCCTGCTGCAAATCCCCAAAACTGGGCAGGACTCCCAGTCATCCTGTACCTGGCCTGACACGGCTGACAACAGAGAACACATCGTACTTTCTTGTCCTAGAGTCGGGTTCTCCACAATCTGGAATGGCTGATAACAGAGAGAAGCAGCACCGAGCGGGAACACAGTGTCTCCGCTGACATTCATTTCTCACTACACATTTACAACAATCTTTCACTGTGTTAATTATGATCATAACTTCCTATTTTGCACCTCACAGCTCTGCTACATCTGTGACATGTTATTCCACTGGGGACACCCGTGCTATATACCGGGGGTATGTCACTGTGGACATATGGGTATTGTAGACATGTCTCGGGAGAAGTGCTCGAGGGGGTGTACATCTCACCTAGGTTACTACATTGTGTGAGATGGTAAATCCAGGATTGATCTGTTGCTCAGCAGCGATGTCCTTCTGAGCTGTTACTTAAAGGGGTTGTCCGGGTTCAGAGAAGAACCCGGACATACCTGCAATTTCACCCAGGCAGCCCGCCTGAAGAGGGCATCGGAGCATCCTATGCTCCGATGCCCTCCTTTGCCCTGCGCTAATTAGCGCAGGGCAAAGGAATTTCGCCGGGTTCCGGTGACGTACCGGTCCCTGACGGGCAGAGGCTTCCGCCCGGCAGTGAGTCGGTGACGTCATCGGCGCTGATGGACAGGCTTCAGCGCTGCCCTAGCCAGTAAAACGGCTAGGGCAGCGCTAAAGCCGGCCCATTAAGGCCGGTGACGTCACCGAACTCACTGCCGGGCGGAAGTACCCGCCCGGCAGCGAGTATTTACAAAACAAGAGACCTTGCCCTGCGCGATCTAGCGCAGGGCAAGGGGGGGCATCGGAGCATGAGATGCTCCGATGTCCTCTTCAGGCAGGCTGCCTGGGTGAAATTGCAGGTATGTCCGGGTTCTTCTCTGAACCCGGACAACCCCTTTAATGTTGGCGCACCTGGATTTGCATGGAATGGCAGGTAAGTTTGATATGGATTTGCCATTCCCTTCCCCCTGATCTAGTTCAGGTCTTGTGATCAGGTGAGCTCTGATCCTAATTCGCCTGGGAAGGTAAAAGCTCTGTGAGCTTTCAGGTGATGGTCTCAGCCAGGAATGAATAGCCTATGTGTGTCTGGAGGGCGCGGCGAACACAGCCACAACTGGAGCTAAAAGACGCCGTGTTGTAAAGTGTCACATAGGTGAGAAAACCTGTTAGCAGCACCCCGACGAGCAAGGTCTTTTTGTTTTGAATGTTTGAACTTTAAAGCACGGTGTTGCTGTCATTTTGTTTAAATGGATTGTTTATGCTAAAAATAAACGCCAAGTTCATCTTGTATGATAGAAGTCTGATTGTGAACTGTGTCCAAACACAACACCTGAGAAGATCCCTACAGTATATATTCTATAGATACATTATATACAGTGATCTCTTATATATTCTATAGATACATTATATACAGTGATCTCTTATATATTCTATAGATACATTATATACAGTGATCTCTCTTATATATCTATAATATAGATCATTCATATATATTCTTTTATATATACTATTTATAACATTATATACAGTGCTCTTATATATCACTGCTCATATATTCTATAGACATTATATATTATATACAGATCTTTATATTCTATAGATATCTCTTTATATATATTCTTATACAGTGCTTATATATTCTATATATACACAGTGATCTCTCATATATATTCTATAGATACATTATACACAGTGATCTCTTATATATTCTATAGATACATTATACACAGTGATCTCTTATATATTCTATAGATACATATACACAGTGATCTCTATATTCATAGATACATTATACACAGTGATCTATATATTATTCTATAGATACATTATACACAGTGATCTCTCATATATATTCTATAGATACATTATACAGTATTCTTATTATATTTTAGATACATTATACATATACACAGTGATCTCTTATATATTCTATAGATACATTATACACATGATCTCTCATATATTCTATAGATACATTATATACAGTGATCTCTTATATATCCTACATATACATTATACACAGTGATCTCTCATATATTCTATAGATACATTATATACAGTGATCTCTTATATATTTTATAGATACATTATACACAGTGATCTCTGATATATTCTATAGATACATTATATACAGTGATCTCTTATATATTCTATAGATACATTATACACAGTGATCTCTTATATATTCTATAGATACATCATACACAGTGATCTCTTATATATTCTATAGATACATTATATACAGTGATCTCTCATATATTCTATAGATACATTATATACAGTGATCTCTTATATATTCTATAGATACATCATACACAGTGATCTCTGATATATTCTATAGATACATTATATACAGTGATCTCTGATATATTCTATAGATACATTATACACAGTGATCTCTTATATATTCTATAGATACATTATACACAGTGATCTTATATATTCTATAGATACATTATATACAGTGATCTCTTATATATCCTACATATACATTATATACAGTGATCTCTCATATATTCTATAGATACATTATATACAGTGATCTCTCATATATTCTATAGATACATTATACACAGTGATCTCTCATATATTCTATAGATACATTATATACAGTGATCTCATATATATTCTATAGATACATTATACATAGTGACCTCTTATATATTCTATAGATACATTATACACAGTGATCTCTTATATATTCTATAGATACATTATACACAGTGATCTCTTATATATTCTATAGATACATTATACACAGTGATCTCATATATTATATAGATACATTATACACAGTGATCTCTCATATATTCTATAGATACATTATACACAGTGATCTCTTATATATTCTATAGATACATTATATACAGTGACCTCACATATATTCTATAGATACATTATACACAGTGATCTCTTATATATTCTATAGATACATTATATACAGTGATCTCTCATATATTCTATAGATACATTATATACAGTGATCTCTCATATATTCTATAGATACATTATACACAGTGATCTCTCATATATTCTATAGATACATTATATACAGTGATCTCTCATGTATTCTATAGATACATTATACACAGTGATCTCTCATATATTCTATAGATACATTATACACAGTGATCTCTCATATATTATATAGATACATTATATACAGTGATCTCTTATATATTCTATAGATACATTATACACAGTGATCTCTCATATATTCTATAGATACATTATACATAGTGATCTCTCATATATTCTATAGATACATTATATACAGTGATCTCTCATATATTCTATAGATACATTATACACAGTGATCTCTCATATATTCTATATATACATTATACACAGTGATCTCTCATAGAATATATAAAAGATCACTGTATATAATGTATCTATAGAATATATAAGAGATCACTGTGTATAATGTATCTATAGAATATATAAGAGATCACTGTGTATAATGTACTGTATATAATGTATCTATAGAATATATGAGAGATCACTGTGTATAATGTATCTATAGAATATATAAGAGATCACTGTGTATAATGTATCTATAGAATATATGAGAGATCACTGTATATAATGTATCTATAGAATATATGAGATCACTGTGTATAATGTATCTATAGAATATATGAGAGATCACTGTGTATAATGTATCTATAGAATATATGAGAGATCACTATGTATAATGTATCTATAGAATATATAAGAGATCACTGTATATAATGTATCTATAGAATATATAAGAGATCACTGTGTATAATGTATCTATAGAATATATAAGAGATCACTGTGTATAATGTATCTATAGAATATATGAGAGATCACTGTGTATAATGTATCTATAGAATATATGAGAGATCACTATATATAATGTATCTATAGAATATATGAGAGATCACTGTATATAATGTATCTATAGAATATATGAGAGATCACTGTGTATAATGTATCTATAGAATATATGAGAGATCACTATGTATAATGTATCTATAGAATATATAAGAGATCACTGTATATAATGTATCTATAGAATATATAAGAGATCACTGTGTATAATGTATCTATAGAATATATGAGAGATCACTGTATATAATGTATCTATAGAATATATAAGATCACTGTGTATAATGTATCTATAGAATATATGAGAGATCACTGTATATAATGTATCTATAGAATATATGAGAGATCACTGTGTATAATGTATCTATAGAATATATATGAGAGATCACTGTATATAATGTATCTATAGAATATATAAGATCACTGTATATAATGTATCTATAGAATATGAGAGATCACTGTATATAATGTATCTATAGAATATATGAGAGATCACTGTATATAATGTATCTATAGAATATATGAGAGATCACTGTATATAATGTATCTATAGAATATGAGAGATCACTGTATATAATGTATCTATAGAATATATGAGAGATCACTGTATATAATGTATCTATAGAATATATGAGAGATCACTGTATATAATGTATCTATAGAATATATAAGAGATCACTGTGTATAATGTATCTATAGAATATATAAGAGATCACTGTATATAATGTATCTATAGAATATGAGAGATCACTGTATATAATGTATCTATAGAATATATGAGAGATCACTGTATATAATGTATCTATAGAATATATGAGAGATCACTGTATATAATGTATCTATAGAATATATAAGAGATCACTGTGTATAATGTATCTATAGAATATATAAGAGATCACTGTGTATAATGTATCTATAGAATATATGAGAGATCACTGTATATAATGTATCTATAGAATATATAAGAGATCACTGTGTATAATGTATCTATAGAATATATAAGAGATCACTGTGTATAATGTATCTATAGAATATATGAGAGATCACTGTGTATAATGTATCTATAGAATATATGAGAGATCACTGTATATAATGTATCTATAGAATATATAAGAGATCACTGTGTATAATGTATCTATAGAATATATAAGAGATCACTGTGTATAATGTATCTATAGAATATATGAGAGATCACTGTGTATAATGTATCTATAGAATATATAAGAGATCACTGTGTATAATGTATCTATAGAATATATGAGAGATCACTGTATATAATGTATCTATAGAATATATAAGAGATCACTGTGTATAATGTATCTATAGAATATATGAGAGATCACTGTATATAATGTATCTATAGAATATATAAGAGATCACTGTATATAATGTATCTATAGAATATATAAGAGATCACTGTGTATAATGTATCTATAGAATATATAAGAGATCACTGTGTATAATGTATCTATAGAATATATGAGAGATCACTGTGTATAATGTATCTATAGAATATATGAGAGATCACTGTGTATAATGTATCTATAGAATATATAAGAGATCACTGTATATAATGTATCTATAGAATATATAAGAGATCACTGTGTATAATGTATCTATAGAATATATAAGAGATCACTGTATATAATGTATCTATAGAATATATGAGAGATCACTGTATATAATGTATCTATAGAATATATAAGAGATCACTGTGTATAATGTATATATAGAATATATGAGAGATCACTGTGTATAATGTATATATAGAATATATTAGAGATCACTGTGTATAATGTATCTATAAAATATATGAGAGATCACTGTATATAATGTATCTATAGAATATATATGAGAGATCACCGTATATAATGTATCTATAGAATATATAAGAGATCACTGTGTATAATGTATCTATAGAATATATAAGAGATCACTGTATATAATGTATCTATAGAATATATGAGAGATCACTGTATATAATGTATCTATAGAATATATATGAGAGATCACCGTATATAATGTATCTATAGAATATATGAGAGATCGCTGTATATAATGTATCTATAGAATATAAGAGAGATCGCTGTATATAATGTATCTATAGAATATATGAGAGATCACTGTGTATAATGTATCTATAAAATATATGAGAGATCACTGTATATAATGTATCTATAGAATATATAAGAGATCACTGTGTATAATGTATCTATAGAATATATGAGAGATCACTGTGTATAATGTATCTATAGAATATATAAGAGATCACTGTATATAATGTATCTATAGAATATATAAGAGATCACTGTGTATAATGTATCTATAGAATATATAAGAGATCACTGTATATAATGTATCTATAGAATATATAAGAGATCACTGTGTATAATGTATCTATAGAATATATGAGAGAACACTGTGTATAATGTATCTATAGAATATATAAGAGATCACTGTATATAATGTATCTATAGAATATATGAGAGATCACTGTATATAATGTATCTATAGAATATATATGAGAGATCACCGTATATAATGTATCTATAGAATATATGAGAGATCGCTGTATATAATGTATCTATAGAATATATAAGAGATCACTGTATATAATGTATCTATAGAATATATAAGAGATCACTGTGTATAATGTATCTATAGAATATATGAGAGATCACTGTATATAATGTATCTATAGAATATATGAGAGATCACTGTATATAATGTATCTATAGAATATATAAGAGATCACTGTGTATAATGTATCTATAGAATATATGAGAGATCACTATGTATAATGTATCTATAGAATATATAAGAGATCACTGTGTATAATGTATCTATACAATATATGAGAGATCACTGTGTATAATGTATCTATAGAATATATAAGAGATCGCTGTATATAATGTATCTATAGAATATATGAGAGATCACTGTGTATAATGTATCTATAGAATATATAAGAGATCACTGTATATAATGTATCTATAGAATATTTGAGTTTCACTTTAGGAAATGAAATACTAAAATAAATTTACTTTTCGATTTCATCCTTATTTATTGATATGCACCTGTATGTACCAATAATGTGATCCAGTAAAATATACATAAAGTCATTTCCCTGTGATCCACTGGTGTATTTAGAGCTATGTCCCTGGTGATCCAGTCCTATATACAGAGGCATGCCCCTGGTGATCCAGTCCTATATACAGAGGCATGCCCCTGGTGATCCAGTCCTATATACAGAGCCATGTAAATGGGAGCTATAATGTTACTTCCTGAACCAGTGATAGATCAGGGCTCACACATATTTTTGTGTAATGTCTGGGATAGATGACACATTGTATTCTACGAGCTTTATCAGTAATCGTCAGCGATTGTTATTCTCCCGCTTGCATGCTGACACATAATAGCGGTATTATTATCTACATTCACTAATCAGCTGTAAATTAAGAAGAGAATCAGCGCAGGAACTAAACTGAACCCACGTTACATAAATCTTTTCTTCCTTCTTTCTCTTCCTTCCTCCTTTCCTTCCAGAAAGTCTGCTTTACATTTATAGAACAGCGGCCGTTACTTCCACATCACAAAAAATCCCTCACAAGAAAGAGTTGTCGGAAAGAAACTGTAATATACAGCCTCCAGCCTAGATACAGGATGAGATACAGCCTCCAGCCTGGATACAGGATGAGATACGGCCTCCAGCCTAGATACAGGATGAGATACGGCCTCCGGCCTGGACACAGGATGAGATACGGCCTCCGGCCTGGACACAGGATGAGATACGGCCTCCGGCCTGGATACAGGATGAGATACGGCCTCCGGCCTGGACACAGGATGAGATACGGCCTCAGCCTGGATACAGGATGAGATACGGCCATCGGCCTGGATACAGGATGAGATACGGCCTCCGGCCTGGATACAGGATGAGATACGGCCTCCGGCCTGGATACAGGATGAGATACGGCCTCCGGCCTGGATACAGGATGAGATACGGCCTCCGGCCTGGATACAGGATGAGATACGGCCTCCGGCCTGCACACAGGATGAGATACGGCCTCCGGCCTGCACACAGGATGAGATACGGCCTCCGGCCTGCACACAGGATGAGATACGGCCTCCGGCCTGCACACAGGATGAGATACGGCCTCCGGCCTGCACACAGGATGAGATACGGCCTCCGGCCTGCACACAGGATGAGATACGGCCTCCGGCCTGCACACAGGATGAGATACGGCCTCCGGCCTGCACACAGGATGAGATACGGCCTCCGGCCTGCACACAGGATGAGATACGGCCTCCGGCCTGCACACAGGATGAGATACGGCCTCCGGGCCTGCACACAGGATGAGATACGGCCTCCGGCCTGCACACAGGATGAGATACGGCCTCCGGCCTGCACACAGGATGAGATACGGCCTCCGGCCTGCACACAGGATGAGATACGGCCTCCGGCCTGGACACAGGATGAGATACGGCCTCCGGCCTGGACACAGGATGAGATACGGCCTCCGGCCTGCACACAGGATGAGATACGGCCTCCGGCCTGCACACAGGATGAGATACGGCCTCCAGCCTGGATACAGGATGAGATATGGGTGAACTGTATGGTATTCTGCACCAAATTTGCCTACAGATGTTCCAGTTGGGCCTGTAGATCCTGCACACTTGTAGGTTGGTGAAGCTGAGGTCCCAGGTGATCCCATAAATGTTGGATTAGTGATAAATCTGGTGACCAAGCAGCCAAGGAAGTGTTGTAATCTGGTGACCACATTCCTGTGTGCGGGCAAGCAATGTCCTGCCATGAGAGGAACATGTGGCGGCAGGATGTCCTGTACATATCACTGAGCTGTTAGTGCCCCTCGTATCACTACTAGGGGGGTGACCGACTGTCATATGCGATGGCTCCACAGATCATCACCAGCAGTGGGGTCAGTGTGTCGCTCCTCATCAAAGGCAGTATTGAAGCTCACACCACCAGGCCTCCATACTCATACCTGACCATTGTCTGATCCCAAACAGAACCTGAATCCATCACTATAGACAATGCGGTTCTTGTTCATAGCAGTCCAGGTTTCTCGTTCACGACATCTCAGCAAATGAAGGCAACCGTGGCTGGCTGTCAATGACAGGACACGTAACGGACGCTGTGACACCCAATTTCCTTCTGCTAAGCGCCTGGATGGGCAGAGACAGTGAAGTGTATGAAGGGGCCGACTGTATCTGGATGGTGGACTATGAAACGGATCAGGCGATCGTCTCTATTGGTGTCTGGTCCGTCCGGAGCCTCTTCCCCATGTGCCCTCAGATAACTACTGCTCCCAACATCTCTTAACAGAAAGGTCAGAACGCCAAGATGGCAGACAATTAATTGCAACGACCATCCTGTTTCTATCAGTCCCTTGTCTCAAAGTCCATCAACTGGGAAAAAGTCTTCAAGTGTGTCATAGAGACATGTCTAGCAGTCAGCAATTGCTCATCATGAGGTACACTACCCAAAAGTAGCCTCTGAGAGCCTTTTCATAGAGCATCAGGGGAGGCATTTTTTATGCCCTGCTGTAGCAAAACGCAGTGTCTTGGACCACACCAGAAACCCTTTATATATCTGAGACAGAACTGCAGGACGAGTTTTACAGCAAATTAACATTTGTACCCGGGTGCGGTATTTTTTTTTTTTTTTTGTCAATGAGTGTATGCATGATTAGATGACAGACCTATTGTAAATTATACAAAAACATAAAGGGTTAAACTTCAGGCTAGGGTACCCCAAAGGCAAAACCCCTCCAGAGGAGAGAAGAAAGTGGGAGAGCCAGAAAAGGTTCTTCCTTTTAATCTCCCTTGCAGGCGCAAAAAGTCCAATTCCTCCGGATATTTTATAAATAGATGATTAAATTTATTTACTTAATAATAATAAAATAAAATAAAACAATAAAAAGATAAGGATGCATATATAAGACAACGCGTTTCAGAGAACTGGGGTCTCCTTCTTCAGGTCAAAAAATGTGCATATCCAAACCAGACTCAGCCACATATTTATAGGGTGTTTGTAATGTGAAGAAACCGCCAAAAATGAGGGTTGGGGGTGGGGGAGGAGGGATCCCCATTTCACAATGATCATGCCTCTTTAGCAAAACTAAATATTACACCTTATAAGTGCATTAAATAGGCCACAATAGACATTATTATTAAACAGGAATGCCAATATTAAAATAGAATGAACGTTGTTGTTATAAACTTAAACAGAGGTGAGCAGTCACATGACAAGAAGTCATGTGAGCTGTTACCTAAGAGACCCACATAAACATGGAAGTGATCCAGCCGATGCCGGTCACATGGTACGCTACCCGGGAGACAAGTCTAACTAGGTGGGAGGTACGCCCCACGTGATCAGAGCTCGGCCGGTCATGTGGTACGGCACCCAGGAGACGCGTCTATCCGGATGGAAGGTGTATCCCCACGTGAGCGGACCAGCCGGTCATGTGGTACATTACCATGGGAGCGCGTCCCACCGCTATAGATCTCTTATTGCGGATTTCTCACTCTAGACCCGTAGATCACATGATCGGGCCGCAAGACTGGATAGGAAATTAATTATATCCATATTGTTGTTAGAAAAACAAAGTTAAAAGGGCCATGGGAATGATAAATAATTAAACGGTTAAACAATTAGATAATCAATTAAAATGCATCCACAAATTATTAAACCTATAGCATATACCTGAAATTAATCAGGAAAAAACGGAGGGGGGGGGGGGTTTATAACTGTAAAAAAGAAACCATAGTTGTGTGTATATATATAAATACACATATACATATATGATAAGATATATAATAAATAAACTATAGTAATCAAATAGGATCTCACATGATATTATGATATTACTAATAAAAATTATTAGGAATTATAATATTAATAATAAAAAAACATAAATCTCGCGTGGCTGTAAAAACAGCTGTACTGTATAAATGATACCCTTTATATAGAATAATAGTAATAATGATAATAGTAGTGACGTAGCCCATATATAAAGAAATCCCTATAAGTTAATCTCAAATGCTTCATTAAGTCCATAGGGATTCAATGTATTGAGCTTATAGATCCAATACATTTCGCGACGCCTAATGTAGTTTATATTGCTCTGTTCACTTGATGGAATTTGTTCCAGGGGGGTTACTTTGAACCCCACAAATGAACCATCATGTATTTTGGCCGCGTGTCTAGAGACGCTGTGTTTGTAATAGCGTTTCCTGACATTCGACCTGTGTTTACAGTTAGGGCCAGAAATATTTGGACAGTGACACAGGTTTTGTTATTTTAGCTGTTTACTAAAACATGTTCAGAAATACAATTATATATATAATATGGGCTGAAAGTGCACACTCCCAGCTGCAATATGAGAGTTTCCACATCCAAATCGGAGAAAGGGTTTAGGAATCATAGCTCTGTAATGCATAGCCTCCTCTTTTTCAAGGGACCAAAAGTAATTGGACAATGGACTCTAAGGGCTGCAATTAACTCTGAAGGCATCTCCCTCGTAAACCTGTAATCAATGAAGTAGTTAAAAGGTCTGGGGTTGATTCCAGGTGTGTGGTTTTGCATTTGGAAGCTGTTGCTGTGACCAGACAACATACGGTCAAAGGAACTCTCAATTGAGGTGAAGCAGAACATCCTGAGGCTGAAAAAAAAAAGAAAAAACCCATCAGATAGATAGCAGACATGCTTGGAGTAGCAAAATCAACAGTCGGGTACATTCTGAGAAAAAAGGAATTGACTGGTGAGCTTGGGAACTCAAAAAGGCCTGGGCGTCCACGGATGAACAGTGGTGGATGATCGCCGCATACTTTCTTTGGTGAAGAAGAACCCGTTCACAACATCAACTGAAGTCCAGAACACTCTCAGTGAAGTAGGTGTATCTGTCTCTAACAGTAAAGAGAAAACTCCATGAAAGTAAATACAAAGGGTTCACATCTAGATGCAAACCATTCATCAATTCCAAAAATAGACAGGCCAGAGTTAAATTTGCTGAAAAACACCTCAAGAAGCCAGCTCAGTTCTGGAAAAGTATTCTATGGACAGATGAGACAAAGATCAACCTGTACCAGAATGATGGGAAGAAAAAAGTTTGGAGAAGAAAGGGGAACGGCACATGATCCAAGGCACACCACATCCTCTGTAAAACATGGTGGAGGCAACGTGATGGCATGGGCATGCATGGCTTTCAATGGCACTGGGTCACTTGTGTTTATTGATGACATAACAGCAGACAAGAGTAGCCGGATGAATTCTGAAGTGTACCGGGATATACTTTCAGCCCAGATTCAGCCCAAATGCTGCCAAGTTGATCGGACGGCGCTTCATAGTACAGATGGACCATGACCCAAGCATACAGCCAAAGCTACCCAGGAGTTCATGAGTGCAAAAAAGTGGAACATTCTGCAATGGCCAAGTCAATCACCAGATCTTAACCCAATTGAGCATGCATTTCACTTGCTCAAATCCAGACTTAAGACGGAAAGACCCACAAACAAGCAAGACCTGAAGGCTGCGGCTGTAAAGGCCTGGCAAAGCATTAAGAAGGAGGAAACCCAGCGTTTGGTGATGTCCATGGGTTCCAGACTTAAGGCAGTGATTGCCTCCAAAGGATTCGCTACAAAATATTGAAAATAAAAATATTTTGTTTGGGTTATGTTTATTTGTCCAATTACTTTTGAGCTCCTAAAATGTGGAGTGTTTGTAAAGAAATGTGTACAATTCCTACATTTTCTATCAGATATTTTTGTTCAACCCTTCAAATTAAACGTTACAATCTGCACTTGAATTCTGTTGTAGAGGTTTCATTTGAAATCCAATGTGGTGGCATGCAGAGCCCAACTCGCGAAAATTGTGTCACTGTCCAAATATTTCTGGCCCTAACTGTATTTATTCGCTTACATAAGGTTTGTATCGTACGCCCTATATATATATCAACTTGCAGGGGCACTCTAGCGCATATATAACAAAGGAGGACCCACAGTCTAGACTATCTTTAATACAGATGGTAAAATTTCCCCTAGGATTGGTAAAGGAGCTAGTAACATTTATGGATTGGCAACAAAGGCACTGTCGAAGACCACACTTTTTACTGCCTGAATTGCTTATCCCTTTACCGGCCTTCTTATTCGTACTCTCAAGTTTCAATTTACTTGGTGCTAGGGCGTTTTTTAAGGTACGTGCCCTTCTATATGTAAGGCACGTTTTTTTTCGGTAGAACCGGGCCTAGTACTGGGTCTTTTTGGAGGATATACCAGTATTTCTCCATTACTGACTGTATAAGCTTATGGTCCTGAGTGTAGGTGGTAACAAAGTTCCACTCAAATTTGGATCGTGCAAGTTTACGATCTTTGGTGCTGGTGGTTTTTGTTTCCAGACATTCCCTTTGTTTTAAACGGGATGCTTTTTGTAAAGCTCCTGAAACCAAATTTGGTGGATAACCCTTTTCTTTAAATCCTTGTAGCAATGACTGTACTTTGTTCAATAAAGTCCCCTTCTCTCGTGCAGTTCCTTCGTATCCTCTTAAACTGACTGAATGGAATATTCTCTTTCCACTTCTTATAGTGGGCACTCCTAAAGTCTAGATAACTATTGCTGTCTACTTCTTTAAAGAAGGTCCGTGTATAGATGTTATCGGCTTCGGAGTTAATTTCTAAATCGAGGAACTCTATTCTACTATTGTTATAGGTTCCCGTGAATGTCAGGCCCCAATTATTGTTATTTAAGTGGGAAATGAAGGATTCGATCGAACTCTCATCGCCTCTCCAAATAAAAATAAGGTCATCGATATATCTTCTGAACAACACAATATTATCTTTCCAATATTGGGTATTATATATATATATATATTGCTCTTCAAAGGAACCCATGAACAAATTCGCAAAACTTGGCGCAAATTTCGTGCCCATTGCGGTCCCCTTTACTTGTTTAAATATTTTCCCATCAAAGGTAAACACATTGTGTGTTAAGATGAATTCGATGCCTACATTATACAGAGTGATCTCTCATATATTCTATAGATACATTATACACAGTGATCTCTTATATATTCTATAGATACATTATACACAGTGATCTCTTATATATTCTATAGATACATTATATACAGTGATCTCTCATATATTCTATAGATACATTATACATAGTGATCTCTTATATATTCTATAGATACATTATATACAGTGATCTCTCATATATTCTATAGATACATTATACACAGTGATCTCTCTTATATTCTATAGATACATTATATACAGTGATCTCTTATATATTCTATAGATACATTATATACAGTGATCTCTTATATATTCTATAGATACATTATACACAGTGATCTCTTATATATTTCTATAGATACATTATATACAGTGATCTCTTATATATTCTATAGATACATTATATACAGTGATCTCTCATATATTCTATAGATACATTATTACACAGTGATCTCTCATATATTCTATAGATACATTATACACAGTGATCTCTCATATATTCATATAGATACATTAATATACAGTGATCTCTCTATATATTCTATAGCTACATTATACACAGTGATCTCTTATATATTCTATAGATACATTATATACAGTGATCTCTCATATATTCTATAGGATACATTATTACACAGTGATCTCTTATTATTCTATAGATACATTATCACAGTGATCTCTCATATATTCTATAGATACATTATACACAGTGATCTTATATATTCTATAGTTACTATTATATACAGTGATCTCTTATATATCTATAGATACATTATACACAGTGATCCTTATATATTCTATGATACATTATATACAGTGACTCCATATATATTCTATAGATAATACAGTGATCTCTTATATATTCTATAGATATACAGTGATCTCTTATATATTTATAGATACATTATATACAGTGATCTCTATATATATTCTATAGATACATTATATACAGTAGATCTCTATATATATCAGATACATTATACACAGTGATCTCTTATATATATTTCTATAGATACATTATATACAGTAGATCTCTTATATATTCTATAGATACATTATACACAGTGATCTCTTATATATTCTATAGATACACATAGTATCCATATATATTCTTACATTTATTCTATTATATATCTATATATACCATTATACACAGTGATCTCATATTCTATATCATTATACAGTGATCTCTTATATATTCTATAGATACATTATACACCAGTGATCTCTCTATAGATACTACACAGTTTCTCTATATACATTATAGTATATATACATGATCTCTCATATAATAGATACATTATACACAGTGATCTCTCATATATTCTATAGATACATTATATACAGTGATCTCTCAGATATTCTATAGATACATAATATACAGTGATCTCTCATATATTCTATAGATACATTATATACAGTGATCTCTTATATATTCTATAGATACATTATACACAGTGATCTCTCATATATTCTATAGATACATTATATACAGTGATCTCTTATATATTCTATATATACATTATATACAGTGATCTCTAGAGATGAGCGAGTAGTGTTCGATCGAGCTGGTATTCGATCGAATACTACGCTATTTGGCGTACTCGATTTCGTTTGAGTATAACGGCGATGGCGCACTTAGAATTCGTTTCCCCTCCCACCTTCCCTGGCGCTCTTTTTCCTCCAATCACCATGCAGGGGTATGACAGGCACGCTGAGCACGCTGGCAGCGCGAAAACGGCGTCTACATGCATTGGCTGGAAAAACCATGTGACCTCGAATATTAAAAACTCAGCTCTTCCTGCTCGTTCGCATATGCTGCGTGAACTTAGTCAGGGACAGAGGCTGGAGAAGGGAGAGACAGGTTTTAGCAGTTTGGACAGTCAGGAGCGTGATTAAAAGCCCTTATCAGGGCTACTTTAGTGCAGTACAGTGATAGCTTTACTAACAAAGATACACTTTACAGAGAACGGCTGCTGTATTCAGGGATAGCTGCTGGAGTAGGGACAGAGAGAGGCATTAGTGGTGTATTAGGTGCTCTGCTACATTACCAAACTATATTTGGCACTACTGTTCAGCGTTCTTTTTTGGCTGCAAAACCCTGTTATATAACTAGTGTGTATATGCACCATCTGATCTGGCAGTATACGGCTGTGTACTTTTTTTTTTTTTTTTTTTAAATACATAACTCTAGTTTCTGCGTTCTGTTGCCTGCAATACCCTTTTT
>ONZH01028122.1:0-20821 GCA_900303285.1 Rhinella marina | reverse complement strand
TTTTTTTTTTTGGTTACAATATTTTGCCTTCACAGCCGTGTACTAACAGTTCAGACGGTGTGTATGAACACTACGTATATACAATTATTTGCAAGAGAACGCAAAGTACAGGTGCCAATGAAAAGGCTTTTTTTTTTATATATTTCTAGGTACACAGCCGTGTACTAACAGATCAGACGGTGTGTATGAACACTACGTATATACAATTATTTTGCAAGAGAACGCAAAGTACAGGTGCCAATGAAAAGGCTTTTTTTTTTTTATATATTTCTAGGTACACAGCCGTGTACTAACAGATCAGACGGTGTGTATGAACACTACGTATATACAATTATTTTGCAAGAGAACGCAAAGTACAGGTGCCAATGAAAAGGCTTTTTTTTTTTATATTTCTAGGCACACAGCCGTGTACTAACAGATCAGACGGTGTGTATGAACACTATGTATATACAATTATTTTGCAAGAGAACGCAAAGTACAGGTGCCAATGAAAAGGTTTTTTTTTTTTTATATTTCTAGGTACACAGCTGTGTACTAACAGATCAGGCGGTGTGTATGAACACTACGTATATACAATTATTTTGCAAGAGAACGCAAAGTACAGGTGCCAATGAAAAGGCTTTTTTTTAAATATTTCTAGGTACACAGCCGTGTACTAACAGATCAGACGGTGTGTATGAACACTACGTATATACAATTATTTTGCAAGAGAACGCAAAGTACAGGTGCCAATGAAAAGGCTTTTTTTTTTTATATTTCTAGGTACACAGCCGTGTACTAACAGATCAGACGGTGTGTATGAACACTACGTATATACAATTATTTTGCAAGAGAACGCAAAGTACAGGTGCCAATGAAAAGGCTTTTTTTTTTTTTTATATTTCTAGGTACACAGCCGTGTACTAACAGATCAGACGGTGTGTATGAACACTACGTATATACAATTATTTTGCAAGAGAACGCAAAGTACAGGTGCCAATGAAAAGGCTTTTTTTTTATATTTCTAGGTACACAGCCGTGTACTAACAGATCAGACGGTGTGTATGAACACTACGTATATACAATTATTTTGCAAGAGAACGCAAAGTACAGGTGCCAATGAAAAGGCTTTTTTTTTTTATATTTCTAGGTACACAGCCGTGTACTAACAGATCAGACGGTGTGTATGAACACTGCGTATATACAATTATTTTGCAAGAGAACGCAAAGTACAGGTGCCAATGAAAAGGCTTTTTTTTTTTATATATTTCTAGGTACACAGCCGTGTACTAACAGGTCAGACGGTGGGTATTTACACCTGGTATACAAAAAGGGTATTGCAGGCACACAGAACCCAGAACACTAGAGCCAAATAAACTGTATTTAAAAAAAAATAATAATAATTCACAGCCGTATACTGCCAGATCAGATGGTGCATATACACACTAGGTATATAACAGGGTTTTGCAGCCAAAAAGAACGCAGAACAGTAGTGCCAAATATAGTTTTGTATGTAGCAGAGCACCTAATACACCACTAATGCCTCTCTCTGTCCCTACTCCAGCAGCTATCCCTGAATACAGCAACCGTTCTCTGCAGACTGTATATTGTAGTAAAGCTATCACTGTACTGCACTATAGTAGCCCTGATAAGGGCTTTTAATCACGCTCCTGCCTGTCCAACAGCTAAAACCTATCTGTCCCTTCTCCAGCCTCTGTCCCTGACTAAGTTCACGCAGCATATGCGAACGAGCAGGAAGAGCTGAGTTTTTAATATTCGAGGTCACATGGTTTTTCCAGCCAATCCATGTAGACGCTGTTTTCACGCTGCCAGCGTGCTCCGCGGGCCTGTCATACCCCCCTGCATGTTGATTGGTGGAAAAAGAGCGCCAGGGAAGGTGGGGGGGGAAACAAATTCTAAGTGCGCCATCGCCGTTATACTCGATTGAAATCGAGTATGCCGAGTAGCGTAGTATTCGATTGAATACCGGCTCGATCGAACACTACTCGCTCATCTCTATTAATGATCTTGTAGAAGGCTTGCACAGTAAAATATCATTTTTTGCAGATGACACTAAACTGTGTAAAGTAATTAACACAGAAGAGGACAGTACACTGCTACAGATGGATCTGGATAGACTGGAGGCTTGGGCAGAGAGGTGGCAGATGAGGTTTAACACTGACAAATGTAAAGTTATGCATATGGGAAGGAATAATGCAAGTCACCAGTACATACTAAATGGTAAAATATTGGGTAACTCTGACATAGAAAAGGACCTAGGAATTTTAGTGAACAGAAATCTAAGCTGCAGAAACCAGTGTCAGACAGCTGCTGCCAAGGCCAATAAGATAATGGGCTGCATCAAAAAAGGCATAGATGCCCGTGATGAGAACATAGTCCTGCCACTTTACAAATCACTAGTCAGACCACACATGGAGTACTGTGTACAGTTCTGGGCTCCTGTGAACAAGGCAGACATAGCAGAGCTGGAGAGGGTTCAGAGGAGGGCAACTAAAGTAATAACTGGAATGGGTGGACTACAGTACCCAGAAAGATTATCAAAATTAGGCTTATTCACTTTAGAAAAAAGACGACTGAGGGGAGATCTAATAACTATGTATAAATATATCAGAGGTCAGTACAGAGATCTCTCCCACGATCTATTTATCCCCAAGACTGTGACTGTGACGAGGGGCCATTCTCTGCGTCTGGAGGAAAGAAGGTTTGTACACAAACATAGAAGAGGATTCTTTACGGTAAGAGCAGTGAGACTATGGAACTCTCTGCCTGAGGAGGTGGTGATGGTAAGTTCACTAAAAGAGTTCAAGAGGGGCCTGGATGTACAGTCATGGCCAAAAGTTTTGAGAATGATACAAATATTAATTTTTACAAAGTCTACTGCTTCAGTTTTTATAATGGCAATTTGCATATACTCCAGAATGTTATAAAGAGTGATCAGCTTAACAGCAATTACTTGCAAAGTCAATATTTGCCTAGAAAATGAACTTTATCCCCCAAAACACATTTCAACATCATTGCAGCCCTGCCTTAAAAGGAC
The DNA here is from genome assembly GCA_900303285.1 of Rhinella marina. NCBI lineage: Eukaryota > Metazoa > Chordata > Amphibia > Anura > Bufonidae > Rhinella > Rhinella marina. The sequence goes on along the minus strand of ONZH01028122.1, from coordinate 17,784 downwards.
CAGCTAACATAGTTTCAGTGATTGCTCCATTAACACCGGTGTGGGTGTTGATGAGGACAGGGCTGGAGATCAATCTGTCATGATTAAGTAAGAATGACACCACTGGACACTTTAAAAGGAGGCTGGTGCTTGGCATCATTGTTTCTCTTCTGTTAACCATGGTTATCTCTAAAGAAACACGTGCAGCCATCATTGCACTGCACAAAAATGGCCTAACAGGGAAGAGTATCGCAGCTAGAAAGATTGCACCTCAGTCAACAATCTATCGCATCATCAAGAACTTCAAGGAGAGAGGTTCCATTGTTGCCAAAAAGGCTCCAGGGCGCCCAAGAAAGACCAGCAAGCCCCAGGACCGTCTCTTAAAAGTGTTTCAGCTGCGGGATCGGGCTACCAGCAGTGCAGAGCTTGCTCAGGAATGGCAGCAGGCAGGTGTGAGTGCATCTGCACGCACTGTGAGGCGGAGACTCTTGGAGCAAGGCCTGGTCTCAAGGAGGGCAGCAAAGAAGCCACTTCTCTCCAGAAAAAACATCAGGGACAGACTGATATTCTGCAAAAGGTACAGGGAGTGGACTGCTAAGGACTGGGGTAAAGTCATTTTCTCTGATGAATCCCCTTTTCGATTGTTTGGGACATCTGGAAAACAGCTTATTCGGAGAAGACGAGGTGAGCGCTACCACCAGTCTTGTCTCATGCCAACTGTAAAGCATTCTGAAACCATTCATGTGTGGGGTTGCTTCTCAGCCAAGGGAATCGGCTCTCTCACAGTCATGCCTAAAAACACAGCCATGAATAAAGAATGGTACCAGAATGTCCTCCGAGAGCAACTTCTCCCAACCGTCCAAGAGCAGTTTGGCGATCAACAATGCCTTTTCCAGCATGATGGAGCACCTTGCCATAAAGCAAAGGTGACAACTAAATGGCTCAGGGAACAAAACATAGAGATTTTGGGTCCATGGCCTGGAAACTCCCCAGATCTTAATCCCATTGAGAACTTGTGGTCAATCATCAAGAGACGGGTGGACAAACAAAAACCTACAAATTCTGACAAAATGCAAGCATTGATTGTGCAAGGATGGACAGCTATCAGTCAGGATTTGGTCCAGAAGTTGATTGAGAGCATGCCAGGGAGAATTGCAGAGGTCCTGAAGAAGAAGGGTCAACACTGCAAATATTGACTTGCTGCATTAACTCATTCTAACTGTCAATATAAGCTTTTGTTACTCATAATATGATTGCAATTATATTTCTGTATGTGATAAAAACATCTGACAAACACACATAAAAACCAGAGGGCAGCAGATCATGTGAAAATATAATATTTGTGTCATTCTCAAAACTTTTTGCCATGACTGTATTTTTGGAGGGTAATAATATTACAGGTTATAGTTACTAGAGAGGAGTCGTTGATCCAGGGAGTAATTCTGATTGCCTGATTGGAGTCGGGAAGGAATTTTTTTCCCTAAAGTGGGGAAAACTGGCTTCTACCTCACAGGGTTTTTTTGCCTTCCTCTGGATCAACTTGTAGGAAAACAGGCCGAACTGGATGGACAGATGTCTTTTTTCGGCCTTATAAACTATGTTACTATGTTACTTATTTCCCAATGGACATTTGAACAATGATAGTAACCCTGCCTATAGAAATTCTATCAATACGCAAATGTTATACAGCAAGTCGCAAAAAAATTACTGCGGGCTTAACAGCAGAAATTATAGCAAAGTATATCAGGTATATAGTATACAGAGAGTGTCCTACAGCATGCAACAGCAGCACATGTGTCATTAATGGCAGGCCACCTAGTGCTATTTTCACCACCTTTAAAGTACTCAAATATCAGTTAATAAAGGTTTGTGACAGAGATAATGGCCCTTATAAGGGCTTTTGGGTCCTTTTGAACGATTTCTATCCCTGCCTATCGTGCTTCTCTCCCTACAGTGTATGTCCCTCCTTGCTCCAGCAGCGCTTGTGGCGTTAATGGCAGGCCGCCTAGCGCTATTTTCAACACCTTTAAATTACTAAAATATAAAAAATAATAACTTTGTGCCAGATATAATAGCCCTTAAAAGGGCTTTTGGGTATTTTTGGAGCGATTTCTATCCCTGCCTAGTGTGCTTCTCTCCCTACACTATCTGTCCCTCCTTGCAGCACCTCTCCCTGTCTAACACTGGCCGGGTCACATGTCACCGGGTGCTTTATAGCACCCGATGACGCGTTCCCGGCCAGCCAATCAGTGTAATGCCAGTAGCTAACATGGCTACTGGCATTACACTGAATGCCATACCTCCACGCATGCTAATTGGCTAGTAAATGTGCAGGGAGGGGACTCGAGCATGGCGCTCGAGCACACGCGGTATTCGGCCGAATACCGCGTGTACCCGAGCACCGCCATGTTTGGCCGAATAGTGTATATTCGGCCGAACATGTTCGCTCAACACTAATAAGTATGCAATCATTTTAGTGCTATCAATTTCACATCTGCAAGCATAAAAGGTTCAGATATATGTTTGAGTCTCTCCTTATGGCTCCTAGATGGCAATGATAAAACACTGTCTGTCTGGAACACGTATTCCAAAATTCAATTGTAATCCACGTGAGGTAAAATTGTAATCCAAACAGGTAATGTGTAATCCACATGGAAAATAGAAAATAGCAGCAAATAGAGAACCCTTTTTGCACAGGGGGCTCCCAAATAACCTGAGAAGGGGGTAAAAAGGAAAATAGGCGTGTTTAGGCGCAACTGGGACTTTTCTGCAGAATCGGGGGAGTCCTGACAGCCATGTCCACTCCAGCTGGGTAAGATTCAAACGGGGCAATACATTACATATTAGAAAAAAGCAGCACATAGAGAACCCTTTTTACAAAGGGGGTTCCCAAATAACCTGAGAAGGGTGGAAAAAGGAAAATAGGCGCACTTCGGCGCAACAGGGAATTTTCTGCAGAATGGGGGGAGTCCTGACAGCCATGCCCATCTGGGTGAGAGTCAAACGGGGCAACACAAACTAAACAAAAACAACTGCCAACTAGCATCTCACCCGTCAGGTGCAGTCCATGGTGTGGCTCCCTTAGGTCCTCCTGCAGTGTCCTTGACACTGCCAGTAGTTGGGTTCCTCAGATGAGGGACCTGAAGTCCTCCTCACTCTAGCTGCTGCTGAAGCTCATCATAGGACGCTCATGCCTCTTGTAGACCATGCTTGCTGTGGTGGTGGAACTCCAGTGCCCTCTTCTTCCTGAAGTTGGACTTGACCGGGTCCGGGTGGTGGTGACGCTGGCGAGCGCTGCAGCCATTTTTGCTTTTCCGGATCCTCCTGCTGGGACAGCAGGGGTAAGGACTTCTGGCTGCAGCGGTTCTGGAAAGGTTGCATCCAGGGAAGAAGACCCAGCTTCCCCGGCTGCTGCTGGCTTCATCTTTTACGGCAGCTGGTATTGGTGGATGACCGTGGATTGGAAGGTGAACGATAACGTGGTCAGCTGACCCAGCTGTAAGGACTGTGGTGGTGGTGCTGGCAGTCCAGGAATCAGAGGCTCTGGCTGAGGCTGTGGCTTTTCCCTGAACCGGAGGACATCATCTGGGAACTCCTGCAGGCAGCGCAAGCGTCCTGGACCTGGTGGTTCATCCGGCCACACTTCTGGTTCCGATGTAGGCACCAGAGGCTTTGAAATGGAGGGTAACCCCGGTCGCAAATGGGCCTTTCAGGGACGCCATGGGGGTGTACTCCACCTGATCCCCCACATACAGGCTAAGACGATGTTGTGGCAGGTACGGCCGTTTCACCAACCTGCGGCCCACAAAATTTTCCTTTCCATCCTCATCATCCTGCAGGAAGCCAGACCCTCTCCCAACAGAAAACTAAAGCACAGTTCCCTTTCAGCGTTCCAATGAATGATCTCCCGGCCTAGGGTGGTCGAGTACCTGAATGACCCAGTCCTCCACTGTGGTTTTTTTTAGTCCCAGAGGCTCTGTGCATGGGCCATCACAGATGGTGGAACAATTGATGGGCCATCACAGATCGTGGATCTCCTCCTGGGCAGCGATGTGGACGCTCCAGCCGCCTCCGACGCACGAGCCACAGCAGACGCTCCAGCTGCACCAGCCACAGCAGATGCACCAGTCGCATGAGCCACAGAAGACGTTCCAGCCGCACGAGCCACAGCAGACGTTCCAGCCACACGAGCCACAGCAGACGTTCCAGCCACACGAGCCACAGCAGATGCTCCAGCCACCTCACGAGTTGCAGCAACAGCAACCTCAGCAGGTGGTAAGGAAGACACAGGCACTGAAGCTGGGTTTCTCTGGCAGAGTTGTTACACCCTGATGTCTGGAGAGGGCGGTGGTTCAGGGAACTCGTCCCCAAAATACATTTCATTCCAATTTGGGCGCAGTTGTTTTTTAGCCATGATGCTTGCCTCTTGCTCTGAGGTCAGCGCTGGTCTAAACTGGTTCAGACTTCAGAGGAGGGTGGAGTACTGAGGGAGGAGTCTTCACTCCCTATACGTGCAAAATAGTTAGATCCCGGTGGTCCAGGCTGGTTTTTTTCCAGTTCTGAGGGGGGCATATCTTCACTTTCCCACTCTTGCGTGGGCGTATAGTTCATTGTCCCGCCTTATGCAGAATGCGTACGTTTCGTACGTTTCATACGTATCGTTAGCGTGTTAAATTTTGCGAAGATTTACGAATAATACAAAGCGAATCCAAATAAATTCAGATTTGCTTTGCAGCTGAAAATTTCCAAGATTCGATACGAATCTACGAAGCGGCAAATAGATTCGCTCATCTCTACCCATGCCTTATCCTCTCAGAGTCATAATGTGGGTGGCAGCACCAGCCATACAGCCAGTAGTAGAAGGCAACAATTCTTCCAAAAGGTGCCACATTATAATTGAGGACAAGGAGGAAGAGATTGTGGTCTGGATGTCTCACTCCCTCTCTCAGTCACAGCAGGATGACGTGGATGTCACCTCTAACACCCTACCATTCCTTCTGCTACTCCTCTTTGCAACCCCAGAGAAGCCTTACAGTTGCATCCTTTCTATCTTCACTACATCCTCCTTTTTTTCCTAAGAAGCAACAAAATCCCACTATGTGTATCCCTTGAGAACAATCAGCTCTAGAATGCCATGAGAAGAAAGTTCAGGGGGATGTGGAGGACACCATGCATAGTGTGTTGGTGCCTTTGAGCCAGGGCTCAGCACATACCTCATTCTTCTCCTTGCAGCCCCAAAGAAGAGGATATGCCCCATGTGCTATGGAAGACACTCAAGATAGTTTTCCTGTTGAAGACTTGTATGAGAACAGCCAGTATTTGGACTACCATGAGGAGGAAGTTCAGGTGAAGTGGGGTGGGCCCAATGCATGGTTGTGTAAGTGATGGTGGTGATTGTAGAAGTAGTGGCACTTGTAACCACAGTGGTGGTGGTGGTAGCAACAGTGGTAGTGACAGTGGCAGTCAGGAAAAATACTGAGCAGACGGAATGGGGATGGGGCAAGGAGCTCACAATGATGTATCACAGTCTACTATGAAGATGATTGTGTGTTGGACAGGACCTGGGATCTAGGTCTAGGTGCTGAGGAGGAGGTAACATCAAAGGAGGGCAGTGCCAGCAATAAAGAGCAGAGGCAACATATGGCCAAAACCTTCAAAAAATCTGCCAGGGCCAGATTTGCAGATATGCCATAAATGTCTGAAAGGTGTGGGTCTCTCCTCTGGGCATGCTGTGCATGCCTGGGTCTCTTCATTCTCCTTTATGGGAGATTGGAAAATAGCTAATTTGAGGCAACCTAAAAAGAAATTCATGTGATAGTGTTTGGTAGCATTATATATACCAAAGGATACCTATTTTAACCTTTAAGTTACATATAAGTTATATTACATTTATTTACCCAAAGATAAAGATAGGCTATAAGCAAATTAATTATAATCTACTGTATAGCGTTAGATATGTAATTTGTAATATTTATAAGCTTAATCTATCTTAATTTGTGTAATAGGCCAAAAACTTTCCAACACATTATAAACTGTTCATTAAAGCACATTCAATTTGGGGTGCTATTATAGTTATATGGTGATTATTCTTAGTAGTCATACAATGAAGACAGGGGTAAAATATAGTTGTGTGGCTGGATGTTGGCTTATGTTGCATGGGAGCTTATGGTTTTGTCAGAAGAGCAATACCAAACTTGTACATCGAATGTTATTGTAACTTCTGTAGTTCATGTGTTCATGTGTGTTATAAGAAAGAGTATTGAGCTACAAAGTATGCATTTGGTTTATTAATGTTGTAAACTTTAAGTGCTATATCAGAATGGCACTGTGAGCTGACATTTAAGTAGTTTAAATGGTTTATAGATTTAGAAGTAACATTTTGTAGCACAGGTGTCAAATTAAGTACTGTAGGGTTTACAGATTTACAAGTCTGTTGGATCTATATATTGGATGTCCTTGTTTGAAACAGACTGATCTGTTAAAATGGAGAACCAAGCTTTGATGGATTTTATAAGGTTCATTCTCTTTCTGGTTCTCCCTCCCCCTACCTCCACCAGTAGCCTTTGTTTTTGCATCTGCTGGTCTAAATAGGTTATTGCAGTAAAAGACTAAAAAGTTTGTGTTGTAATTCAAGAATAAAATGTTCGACGTTCATGTATTACGTAAACAAAGTGAACACTAATTGCTCAGATTTTACTGGGCAACCATTCAAACTTCATTTAAAGTAAACTTGTAATGGCTCACACATGGCCTGTATGAGCAGCTGAAAAGATCACAATGTTATCCATTGTGTAGTGATTTATATATATAGAGATGAGCAAACCTTTTTCAGATTCAAATGTAACAAAAAGGAGAAAATATATGACCTGGATCGCACATCCCCAAAGTATGCCCTTTGATCACTAGTGCTTCTCAGCAAAATTATATGGCTTCTCAGCGCAATTTACAGCGCACCGCCCCCTAACTAGAGGCATTGGTGTGCAATTTGATCAAACAGCATAAGCCCACTCACCACGTCAAGGTTGCCTCTCAGAGTGGGACCTACTCTAAAACGATGCAGCACTGCGCAGCGACCCCAAGACGCCGCTCCAGCGGGCGGCGGGGCCCAGTCGCCAGACAGCACCTCGCAGCCTGACGAAACCCCAGCACTGGGTCCCGCCAACCCGCCAGAGCGGAGACAAAAAAGCCACCACGCAGCACCGCACCATATGAACGGCTGTCTAGACCAGGTGCACCTACCAAACGGCACCCCAGCCGCCGCGGAACCACAACCCCCAGCAAGCCCAGGCAGTCTGCAGCCAACTGAGCCCACCAAGAGCCGCAGCCCCACAGCAAGCCAGGAGCCACCGGACGAGCACCACAGGCCCGGCACAGCCTGTCCGTGCTTCCAGGAACTCCAACTGAAAGCTGGCAGGTCCATTCACACTCATATGCAGTCTTCTGCTAATTAAAAACACCTACGCTGGGTGGGAGGAGTGCTGATACCAGATATAGAAATACAAATGTAACAAAAAGGAGAAAATATATGACCTGGATCGCACATCCCCAAAGTATGCCCTTTGATCACTAGTGCTTCTCAGCAAAATTATATGGCTTCTCAGCGCAATTTACAGCGCACCGCCCCCTAACTAGAGGCATTGGTGTGCAATTTGATCAAACAGCATAAGCCACTCACCACGTCAAGGTTGCCTCTCAGAGTGGGACCTACTCTAAAACGATGCAGCACTGCGCAGCGACCCCAAGACGCCGCTCCAGCGGGCGGCGGGGCCCAGTCGCCAGACAGCACCTCGCAGCCTGACGAAACCCCAGCACTGGGTCCCGTCAACCCGCCAGAGCGGAGACAAAAAAGCCACCACGCAGCACCGCACCGTATGAACGGCTGTCTAGACCAGGTGCACCTACCAAACGGCACCCCAGCCGCCGCGGAACCACAACCCCCAGCAAGCCCAGGCAGTCTGCAGCCAACTGAGCCCACCAAGAGCCGCAGCCCCACAGCAAGCCAGGAGCCGCCGGACGAGCACCACAGGCCCGGCACAGCCTGTCCGTGCTTCCAGGAACTCCAACTGAAAGCTGGCAGGTCCATTCACACTCATATGCAGTCTTCTGCTAATTAAAAACACCTACGCTGGGTGGGAGGAGTGCTGATACCAGATATAGAAATACAAATGTAACAAAAAGGAGAAAATATATGACCTGGATCGCACATCCCCAAAGTATGCCCTTTGATCACTAGTGCTTCTCAGCAAAATTATATGGCTTCTCAGCGCAATTTACAGCGCACCGCCCCCTAACTAGAGGCATTGGTGTGCAATTTGATCAAACAGTATAAGCCAGGCTGTGCTGGGCCTGTGGTGCTCGTCCGGCGGCTCCTGGCTTGCTGTGGGGCTGCGGCTCTTGGTGGGCTCAGTTGGCTGCAGACTGCCTGGGCTTGCTGGGGGTTGTGGTTCCGCGGCGGCTGGGGTGCCGTTTGGTAGGTGCACCTGGTCTAGACAGCCGTTCATACGGTGCGGTGCTGCGTGGTGGCTTTTTTGTCTCCGCGTTGGCGGGACCCAGTGCTGGGGTTTCGTCAGGCTGCGAGGTGCTGTCTGGCGACTGGGCCCCGCCGCCCGCTGGAGCGGCGTCTTGGGGTCGCTGCGCAGTGCTGCATCGTTTTAGAGTAGGTCCCACTCTGAGAGGCAACCTTGACGTGGTGAGTGGGCTTATGCTGTTTGATCAAATTGCACACCAATGCCTCTAGTTAGGGGGCGGTGCGCTGTAAATTGCGCTGAGAAGCCATGTATTTTTGCTGAGAAGCACTAGTGATCAAAGGGCATACTTTGGGGATGTGCGATCCAGGCCATATATTTTCTCCTTTTTGTTACATTTGTATTTCTATATCTGGTATCAGCACTCCTCCCACCCAGCGTAGGTGTTTTTAATTAGCAGAAGACTGCATATGAGTGTGAATGGACCTGCCAGCTTTCAGTTGGAGTTCCTGGAAGCACGGACAGGCTGTGCTGGGCCTGTGGTGCTCGTCCGGCGGCTCCTGGCTTGCTGTGGGGCTGCGGCTCTTGGTGGGCTCAGTTGGCTGCAGACTGCCTGGGCTTGCTGGGGTTGTGGTTCCGCGGCGGCTGGGGTGCCGTTTGGTAGGTGCACCTGGTCTAGACAGCCGTTCATACGGTGCGGTGCTGCGTGGTGGCTTTTTTGTCTCCGCGTTGGCGGGACCCAGTGCTGGGGTTTCGTCAGGCTGCGAGGTGCTGTCTGGCGACTGGGCCCCGCCGCCCGCTGGAGCGGCGTCTTGGGGTCGCTGCGCAGTGCTGCATCGTTTTAGAGTAGGTCCCACTCTGAGAGGCAACCTTGACGTGGTGAGTGGGCTTATGCTGTTTGATCAAATTGCACACCAATGCCTCTAGTTAGGGGGCGGTGCGCTGTAAATTGCGCTGAGAAGCCATGTATTTTTGCTGAGAAGCACTAGTGATCAAAGGGCATACTTTGGGGATGTGCGATCCAGGCCATATATTTTCTCCTTTTTGTTACTTTTTCAGATTCAGTTCTGTTCAGATTCGCCGAATATTTGGGGTTCGGACCCAAATCAATTCTACTCAAATCAAAGTGGCTCTAATTGCCTTGGAATGTGGTATACAACACCCTCTAGTTTCCTAAGACTCAGATTTTTTTAGGAAAATATTGTATCTCCCTCCCTAAGCTTTTGAATGTAATTAAAGCAATAGCAAATCTTGTCAGAGTAACACTGAAATACATATCTATGGGTAAACACATGATTGACAATGTTAGTTAACAAGGTGTTTTAAAACACACCTTGTTGTTGCATCTGTTATGCTTTTTCATATTACAAATCTTCCCAAATTTTTCCCTTACAGGAGGCAGATGGTGTTTAAACACACACATGGTGTTATGTAATAATTCTTTTTAAAAGTGGCCTGTTGGGAGACCAAGCATTTATTTGTTGATTTCACGGGACAGAATGCCTGCCAAATATGACTTGCACAAGTGTTATTTGTCAGAAGAAAGAGTGGCTTCTTGGGACCAAACCTCCAAAAATGATGCCTTAATGGGGGCAGAATGCACGTACAAGTGACAAGTGAAAAAGTGACTCGTACTGAACAAGTCTAGAAAAATTCTCCCTTTCAACTGGAAGCAGCAGCAGTACAGTGTAGATGAAGAAATGTTAGAGTAATAGAGGAATGTGGCCAAAATAGTAGCCACAGCAGTAACAGCATAACATGGAACATATAAGACAGTAGATCAGCTGTTTAATGGTAGTAGTAGTGGTAGTAGTAGAAGTAGTAGAAGAAGTGGTGGATGGGTAGCCTTAATAGAAGTGACAGTAATTATCATTGAGAGGTAGCAGCTCTGGTGGCAGTAGCAGTCATATATTATGTGTTTGCAGGCAGCCAGACAGCAGCAGTGGCATGATGGTAGGCAGGCATGCAACAACATTGGCAAGATGGGGCACTGTCAGAAAGGCCAGATCTATACATCATCCTCAGCTGGAGCAGTATAAAAATCTCCTCAAATTCAAGCTTGGTTCATTTTGACAAAAGTGATGTTTTGGACATTGGTGGAGGACAAATTGGTCCATACGATGCTGAAAACCCTCTTCAAGATGGCACTGGTGGATGAACAAGAAAGAAGACAGAAATCATACTGGGTAAGTTCGGGGTCCTTGAGGTCAGGGAACAGGGTATGCACCAGAGACAGGCCAGAGTCTAGGTAGGCCTAGGCCTGGGTGTTGAGGCAGGAGGTATCTGCTTGTTAATTTACCTCAACCTGGCATAAATCATGAACAAACTGTTCCATCATGTTGAGAAGATTAAACTGGTTACAACTGTGACTTCTGCTATTTATGGCAGCAGACAGGGTGGCAGGAGGTGGGTAACTCACCCTCCCTTTCATACATGCTGGTGGTTAGCTGCATATACAGTGTTTCCTGGTAATAATGCAATTTGGCCCCCATTTCAAATGGAGGAAACATTCCCCCATTTTGCTTTGATAGCGAGGGTCTAAAAGCATGGCTATCCTGTAATCATAAGACTGCTTGATGTGAATGATACACCTGTCAGTGCAAAAGTAAGCAAGCATACTGTTCGCCATTCTTTGCCAAGGAGCCAGTTCTTTCTGGCTCCGGGGCCCAACTGAGACTATTGGGTGTCGTAGCCAATGTCAACATCTTCATCCTCCACCTCCAACTCCTCCTCTTACTCTTTCAGTGCAGCTCCTCGTTCTCATCCACCTCCTTCATGGGAGTTTCTCCTAGTGGGTCATCAATAGCTATACGGTGGACAGCAAGATGTGTTAGCTGTTCTTCTTCTGCCGTCATCCCTTGGAGTTGGAATGTTGCTGATTAAGCGGTGTAATGGAAGACCATTCTTTCTGCGCAAGTTCAGGAGAGTGGGTCTTGCAACATAAGAATGGCTGAAATGAGAGGAAAGTCTCCTGCACATTGCCAGCACCTTACACAAGGCAGCATACATTTTTAAAAAGCGTTACATGACTAGGTTAATGACATTTGTTGTCGCTGACCACCTTGCCCAGTTGGAGTTTGCAGGGTGACAGTGAGTTGGATGTTTAGTGTTTGAGATACCTTAGCAACTGTTCACCTGTGAGGTTACTCTCCCCCAGGCAGATCAGCTTGAACACAGCATGGCAACACTTGACTTGACACATATGATAGGAAGGAGGGGGAGTGGTAGCGACATTGTGCCCTGATGCTGTTGGGGATAGGGGAATGTCCATGGAGGAGGAGGCAGTTATGTTCATAGTTTGAGAGCCAGGTCGACACAATCGTGGAGGGGTCAAAAGGACCTAGCCTTATTGCTGGGGTGCTGCCTTGCCACTGCCACAAAAAACATTGACTCAATGGGACTTGAAAGACATGTACTGTCCCTGCCTGTAAAAGTTGCTCCAGGTGTCAACAATGGCATGCACCTTTCCGCACAACGACAATCATAAGGAGTGGCCTACGTTCTCCACCATGTACAAGGCAGGGATATCATTTTTGAAAAAATAATACAAGTTAGGTATCTTACAGCTAGAGATGAGCGAATCTATTTGACGCTTATCGAATCTTACAAATTTAGTACTCCGAAGGGAATCCGGATTTTTCAGATTTGCTCTGTTCGAAGCTTAAATGTTCTTAAACCTTTGTACGCATGCGCTACGTACTTGTCCAATGAATTGTACGCTAATGCTACGTATAAGTTTATATGCTACTGCGTACGAATTTAGTTAATTAGCGAATTTTTACTGTAAGTTTGTTATTCATGCGGAAAATAGGCGGCAAAAAGCCCAGGAAGAAAGCGGTCACCTGACCTAGTGGGAAGGGCTTGCTCTGATTGGCCCATAGGCTCGGTAAGCCAGCGACATCAGTTGTGCTGCGACTGTTAAGACGAGCAGAAGCACTGTGAAGTTGTGAAAAACAGAGAACTGTTTTCTGGAAATTGTGGTGTTGTTGTGGGCATCCATAATAATGCACATATCAGGGCAAGTGCAGGACCAATACAGGGCTAGTAATATTAATCAGGCAGGGAGAGAGACAAAGACCTGCAGGGCCACAGTCAAGTGAAAATGTCTGGCACGGAAAAGCAAAAGGGTTTCCACTTCCAGCCAGAAATCGAGCTCCAAAAAAATAGAAGGAGAAGGTGGCACAGGCCAGCAGTGCCAAAGGACATGTAGCCGCAGCTTCTACAGCTAGAATTCGTAATAGTTGGCCGCAAGCCTCGATCACCTGCTTTTGCTTCTCCTTCTTCTGCTGGTTCAGGTGTCTGTGTGTGCCATCGTAATCCTGCTGGTCCATTAGCTGGATTATGTATTTAAGCTCTCCAGAGCTAAATGTTGAAGAACTCCTGGATGTCAATTGTAAAACTTTGCTCTGCCTCTGAAAAGTGCACGACGCTAGGCAGCGTCTACGTATTACACAATCGCTAGACAATAGTCAATTTGTACGCTCATGCGTACGCTCACTGGCCCCCCTCTTTCCCTCGGCCCCAGAGCAGTCGCATGGTCTGCCGCTATGGTAGTTACCCCACTGCACCCACCTTCTCTGTTGTCTCTTCTTACTCAGCACTAGTGTTGTGCAAAGCGAACTTCTAAAGCTACATCCGAAGTTGCTTCATTCAAAACTTCGTAATAATACTTATGGAGATCCGTCTCTGTACAATATTAGAATGTATGGGCTCTGATGAGCAAGTGATCAGCTGTGTGGCAAATCAGCTTTGACATGGCATGGCAACACTTCCCTTTACACATATTATAGGTAGGAGATGAAGTGGGAGCAACACTCTGTCCTGCTTCTGTTGGGGATGGGAGGATGTCTATGGAGGATTATATTGAATAGACAGATAAGCACCTGTTGTGGGAACCAGACCTACACCAATGTGGAGGTGTGATAGAAGCTGGCCTTCTTGCTGAGGTGCTGCCTCACCATGAAAATAATTGATAACACCAATATGAACACAAAACTAATGCCATACTTCATTAGTAAATGTAACATCTTTATTATGACATAATCACTAAAATCCATTCACAATAGTCACAGTAAAAATAATAAGACATGGCAAAAAATAACTTCGCTGCCTGGGGAAACGCTAAAATAAAACAAAAAATACTTTATTGCTAAACAGATACATAAAGGGGTAGGGTAATTTCCTACTAGCTTCAGTGTGAGGTACTCAAAAACAGGATATATGTCATATATTCAGTGCAAAAACAGGATATATATAATACATTGTCACACTGTCCTGGCCAATAACCAGGAGCTACAGTACATCGGAGCACAATGCTAATGCTACAACGCAAAAGCAAATACTAATTTTGCCTCCCCATTTTCTCAAAAAATTGTTGTGGGGTTCAAAATATAATTTATATATACCGTATTTTTCGCCACATAAGACGCATTTTTTCCCCCCAAAAGTGGGGAGAAAATGCCCCTGCGTCTTATGGGTTGAATGCTAATGAGCGATTCCATTATGGAAGCGCTCATTAGCACCGCAGGACCAGGAAGCGGTGAAGACTCTGTACTCACCGATTCCTTGTCCTCCGCTCGGCTGTCGGCTGTGCAGGGCTGCGCACAACGTGAGGGCGCTCTGTGACCTCACGCTGTGCGCGCCGGTTCACAGTGCAGGAGGAAGGCAGAGAGCTGTTGGCGGCGAGCAGCGGCATCCAGGAGCAGGAGAGGTAAGTAAATATTTATTTTATAAAACAGGAAGCAAAGGAGGCTGATATAAATTGGCTGGGGGCTGGTGAGAGTCAATGGGGGGTTCATATAATGCTGCTGGGGGCTAATTTAAGGCTGCTTGGGAGCTAATGAGAGGCGATGGGGGCTAATGAGTGGTGCTGGGGGCTATTGAGAGGCACTGGGGGCTATTGAGATGCACTGGGGGCTGATGAGAGGCAAATGTTGGCTAATGAGAGGCAATGGGGGCTAATAAGAGGCCCTGGGGGCTATTGAGAGGCACTGGAGGCTAATGAGAGGCAATTGGGGGCTGATAAGAGGCAATTGGGGGCTGATAAGAGGCAAAGGGGGCTAATAAGAGGCAAAGGGGGCTGATGAGAGGCAATGAGGGCTGATGAGAGGCATATGGGGGCTGATATGAGGCATGGGGCTCTTATCTGAGGTCTGACTGGTAGCCATGCTGGTTCAGTATGCCTTCAATTTTGAATAAAGCACCCCCCCACCCCCCGCTATTGAGATGCACTGGAGGCTATTGAGATGCACTGGGGGCTGATGAGAGGCAATTGGGGGCTGATGAGAGGTAATGGGGGCTAATGAGAGGCAATGGGGGCTAATAAGAGGTCCTGGGGGCTATTGAGAGGCACTGGGGGCTAATGAGAGGCAATTGGGGGCTGATGAGAGGCAATTGGGGGATGATGAGAGGCATGGGGCTCTTATCTGAGGTCTGACTGGAAGCCATGCTGGTTCAGTATGCCTTCAATTTTGAATAAATCCCCAACAGTGTCACCAGCAAAGCACCCCCACACCATCACACCACCTCCTCCATGCTTCACGGTGGGAACCATGCATGTAGAGTCCATCCGTTCACCTTTTCTGCAACGCACGAAGACACGGTGGTTGGAACCAAAGATCTCAAATTTGGACTCATCAGACCAAAGCACAGATTTCCACTGGTCTAATGTCCATTCCTTGTGTTCTTTAACCCAAACAAGTCTCTTCTGCTTGTTGCCTGTCCTTAGCAGTGGTTTCCTAGCAGCTATTTTACCATGAAGGCCTGCTGCACACAGTCTCCTCTTAACAGTTGTTGTAGAGATGCGTCTGCTGCTAGAACTCTGTGTGGCATTGACCTGGTCTCTAATCTGAGCTGCTGTTAACCTGCGATTTCTGAGGCTGGTTACTCGGATGAACTTATCCTCCGTAGCAGAGGTGACTCTTGGTCTTCCTTTCCTGGTGGCGGTCCTCATGTGAGCCAGTTTCTTTGTAGCGCTTGATGGTTTTTGCGACTGCACTTTGGGACACTTTCAAAGTTTTCCTAATTTTTCGGACTGACTGACCTTCATTTCTTAAAGTAATGATGGCCACTCGTTTTTCTTTACTTAGCTGCTTTTTTCTTGCCATAATACAAATTTTAACAGTCTATTCAGTAGGACTATCAGCCGTGTATCCACCTGACTTCTGCCCAACACAACTCATGGTCCCAACCCCATTTATAAGGCAAGAAATCCCACTTATTAAACCTGACAGGGCACACCTGTGAAGTGAAAACCATTTCAGGTGACTACCTCTTGAAGCTCATCAAGAGAATGCCAAGAGTGTGCAAAGCAGTAATCAAAACAAAAGGTGGCTACTTTAAAGAACCTAGAATATAAGACATATTTTCAGTTGCTTCACACTTTTTTGTTAAGTATATTATTCCACATGTGTTAATTCATAGTTTTGCCTACAGTGTGAATCTACAATTTTCATAGTCATGAAAATACAAAAAACTCTTTGAATGAGAAGGTGTGTCCAAACTTTTGGTCTGTACTGTATGTGTATATATATATATATATATATATATATATAAAAACTACAGCGCCATTACCCATGATGTGTCAGCAATCTACCTGTGTGTGTTAAATTGAAATTGAGTGTCACGCCTCAATCGTCCATGTACGTATTTTCAGTTTCCACACAATCAGAATTAAATTTTTGGGGGGTTCCTTCAATTTATTTAAGCAGTATATATACATGATTACTGCAGAAATACCTATGGTGTGGCAGCAATCTACCTGTGTGTGTTTAGTTGAAATTAAGTGTCACGCCTCAATCATCCATTCTAATATCATCCATAAGTGATTATTGCAGCAGTACCCACAGTGTTGCAGCAATTTACCTGTGTGTATTAAGGAGAAATTGAGCTTACAGCCTCAGTTGTCCATTTATGTACTGTATTTTCAGTTTCCACATAGATGGAATTCACATTTTTTGGGGGCTTGTTCACTTTAATTAAACCAGGATATAGGTTATCAACACTAATACACAGGCTAGCACACAAAAGAATCTGTGATGGATAACAAATTTAGGCGTTTACCTATTTCACACTTTTTTTGGGGGGGGAATTGTTGATTGTATTCAAACTAGCAGCATACATATGTGTTTACTACAACAAGACACAGGGTAGTGCACAAATGACTAGGCTACAGAAGGGTTCCAAATGAAAGACTCAGAGCCAGAATGTGCCTCGTAGCAGCACCATCTGGCTAGAAGTGGAGGTAGTAGTAATAGACTGCAATTGCCCCTGCTGGATTCAGAAAGGCGCAGCATTATAGTTGAGGAGAAAGAGGATGAGATTTTGGATTGTCTGTCTCACTCCTCCTCTCAGTCGCAGCAGGATGATGTGGAGGTGACTTCATAGTCGGACACAGTGTCATTGAGCCAGGGGTCACATCGTTCCTCCTGCTCCTCCACCTTGCAGCCCCAGAGTAGACTTTTAGAGTAGTCTACCCAGTCTTCACTGCCCCTTTCACAAGCAGCTCCTTCTTCCTAAAAAGTAGCAAGAAAACCCCTCCATGCCTTACGTCAAATAGTAAAGAGTGTTGATGACTTGTGTGAGAGCAGTCAGTGTTTCTACTGGCCTGAGGAGGAGGTGGAGGAGGAGGCTGCAGACTCCAGGCATAGCCCTGTTGGTGGTTGTAGTAGTAGTGGCCCCGGTAGCTAAACTATTGGCATTGGGGGCAACAACAGTGGAACTCAGGAATAAGCAGCGGAGGCCAAAGAACCCACCATGATATCCCAGAATCTGGTAGAAGTAAAAAGGAGGGCGATGACTATTGTGTTCTGGACAGGGCCTGGTAGCTGAATCGGGGTCCTAAGGAGGAGGGTGATGGTAGCAGCAATAAAGAGCAGAGGCCACATATCCAAAAGAACAGCCAGGGCCAAGTATGCGTCAGGATCTGGTGATGCCTCTGATACAGTGGGTGTGTTAGGCCCAAAAGGTGCCAGAACTAAGCCCAGCTTGGCTGCCTCTACCCTGTGTGAGTATCTCTTGTCATACCTCCTGCAGTTTTTCACTACTGTCCTGGAAGACAAAAGCATTGCCTTGTGCAAGCTGTGCATGAGCAAAATAAAATGTGAGCAGGCAAACACAAATGTAGGCACCACAACTCTATTAAACCACATAACCACATCACCCCATACTGTGAGCAAATAGAGGTGGCAGCCAGCCACTCTGGCAAGAATTTCCTCCTTCTCCTTGTACAACTTGCGGCAGCCAGGCTGCATCCACAGGCAGTACAGTGTCTTTCACATCATCAACATTCCTTTATGCTTCTCCTGCTCAGACTTTTTTCCTCTGCTCCATCGTCAGCCAT
>ONZH01028121.1:0-59031 GCA_900303285.1 Rhinella marina | reverse complement strand
TAACGGTGGCTATTTAGTCTGCGACCCAGAGAAATGTCGCACAGAGTTTTCTGGATCAAGCGGTAGATGATATCGGTAGCAAATGACTTGGTTGTATTGTGTGACGTACAGAAAGTGTCATCTGGACAGTATATATGGATTGGAGTGAGTCAGTGCTGAACTGTGACACACAGAATGGTTCCACAGTGCTGTGTGCAATGGATTTGTATCACTGAGATAGAACAAAAAAAAAAAAAAACAGGGTTAGATATGGCGATAGCTGCACTACTAGTGCCAGCCAGCCAAGTGACAAAAAATAAATAAATAAAATGTCTTCTAGCCCTCAGAAGGGCTGTTGGGTTCTTTGTGGGTGATCCCTGCCTAACAGACAACTAAATGCAGGCCCTAACACTGTCCCTGAAAGGCAGCAGCTCTATCCCTAACAACATCCAGACGGCATCTGAGCCGAGCGCCGCGGCCAGTCGGTAGTATATTCCAGGGTCACCTGATCAGGCCAGCCAACCCCTGCTATCGACATGTAAGGGCCCCACGTGATGCTGGGTGTACTGTAGAGTCTCCTGGCTTGTGATTGGCTGTGTTTTTAGGCGCCAAAAAAGCATGATGCGGAAGTTGCCATTTCCTCGAGCATGGCGAGATACTCGTCCGAGCATCGAGCAGTTACAAGTTCCCTAATGCTCGAACGAGCACCAAGCTCGGACGAGCATGTTCGCTCATCTCTAGTGATCACCACTTTATACTGTATATAGTGATGTGTGACCCCCTGTATACAGTAATAGTTGACCCCACCACCACCATACACTGTATATACTGATGTGTGACCCCCCCACCACTTCATACAGAGATATGTGAACCCCTGTACAGTGACCCCCTTTATACTGTATATACAGATGTGTGACCCCCTGTACATTATATATAGTGATGTGTGACCCCCTGTACTTTATATATAGTGACTTGTGACCCCCTGTACATTATATATATATATATATATATATATATAGTGATGTGTGACCCCCTGTATATTATATATAGTGATGTGTGACCCCCCTGTACACTATATATAGTGATGTGTGACCCCCCTGTACACTATATATAGTGATGTGTGACCCCCCTGTACGTTATGTATAGTGCTGTGTGACCCCCTGTACATTATATATAGTGATGCGTGACCCCCTGTACACTGTATATAGTGATGTGTGACCCCCTGTACATTATATATAGTGATGTGTGACCCCCTGTACATTATAGTGATGTGTGACCCCCTGTACATTATATATAGTGATATGTGACCCCGTGTACTTTATATATAGTGACTTGTGACCCCCCTGTACGTTATGTATAGTGCTGTGTGACCCCCTGTACATTATATATAGTGATGCGTGACCCCCTGTACACTGTATATAGTGATGTGTGACCCCCTGTACATTATATATAGTGATGTGTGACCCCCTGTACATTATATATAGTGATGTGTGACCCCCTGTACATTATATATAGTGATATGTGACCCCGTGTACTTTATATATAGTGACTTGTGACCCCCCTGTACGTTATATATAGTGATGTGTGACCCCCTGTACATTATATATAGTACTGTGTAACCCCCTGTATGTTATATATAGTGCTGTGTGACCCCCTGTACTTTATATATAGTGACTTGTGACCCCCCCTGTATGTTATATATAGCTATTTGACTACACTCATTTTCCCTTTTTTTCCCAGATGAAGGGTAGTCATATATTCATAGATGATTGATGGGCTGTCAGCTGGGAGCAGGTCATATGATGATAGACAGGAGGCTCCTCTGTATGTCAGCAGATCGATTTGTGCAGTCCATGCACCTAAACAGAAATCTATGACAGCTCAGAGCTGCCACAGATTTCTGGCTTCATTTGAGTCAGAAAACTGGTGAAAATGAACATAAATTTGTTGGGGTGACTGGTCACGCCCTGTCTCTGCCATTGTCACGCCCTTTAAAAAAAAAAAAAAAAAGCGCAGTTAAAAATTTGCAAACACATAGATGGAGATTTATTAAAACTGCTGTAAAGGAAAACTGGCTTAGTTGCCCATAGCAACCAATCAGATTCCACCTCTCGTTTTCCAAAGGAGCTTTGAAAAATGAAAGGTGGAATCTGAAACCAAGCCAGTTTTCCTTTACACCAGTTTTGATAAGTCTGTCCCATAGTTTGCAACTTTTTAACGCCACTTTTTAGGAACAAGGGAAATGATAACTCCCCCCCTCATTCTGTTTTTGGCTTACATCCAGTGGCACAACTAGAAATGACTGGGCTCCACAGCAAATTTATGAAAAGGGTAACACCCCCCCCCCCTCCTTTACTGTTGGGACTGGGGCGTTCTTTCTATTGCTATGTCTGTACAACAGTTATTTACTGATATTATCTAAGGGGCTCTTGTCTCTATGGGAACACAGGTGGGCGGGCAGGTCATGTGACTGCTCCTCTAGACATGCTTACTGCAGTGCATGCTGGGACTGTTACTTTCACTTTGCAGCTGCTTCTCCCACACAGCCTGTCTGAGGGAGATCCTCCAGGGAAGTGTGTCATGGTGAACAGGTTAGATAAATGACATAGAGCCAGTACATGTCACCTGAGAAATACTTCATAGTGTTGGCTATTGTCTGGGGGAACTTTGGATTTTTGATACTTAGGGTGGCCAACCCCTTTAAGTAGATGTGTGCAAGGCAGTAGGGCAGATTAGGTTGGGGCTGGTGGATCATGGTCAATGACCAGGCCTGTTTATTTGCAATAGGTAGACTCTCTTTACTGAATAAATAAAAGGAATAGTTCATACAGCAGAAAAAGACAGCTATGTGGTATTTTACAGGGTAGGAGTCTCGCAGTAGTTGTTTATAGGCAGTATCAATGATAGTAGTACTAGTCCTCCCTAAGTCTTACTCTAAACACACTTTGCAATCTTCCCAAATAACCACAGGTGTGCAATTTCATTACATTAACTCCTTCTGCAGTTCCCAGGCTGGGGGGTGCAGAACTTAGATTCGGATGGCCACTTCATTTCAAAGTGGAGGGGTGCGGGGGCAATTAGCCCTTTCCAGAAGCAGTAAATTCTTAAACCAATAAACAATTAGTACCTTACTCTCTGAATCTAATGCAGGTCATTGATGGTTCTAAACCTTCTGTGAATGTCTGTGCTCTTTCCCTCAGGGGAAGTCTCTCAGTTGAGATGTTGTCTGTCAGATTTTCAGTCTCTGGAATGTATTTTGCTGGAAGTGACTTCTTTTTGGGTTGACTTGGCAGAAGCTCCCACATCTAGGCCTTGCCTCTAATTCTGCTCCACTAAGCCTCTCTAACTAATCAGAGGAAGGTGGAACTTCATAGCAACCTAATCAAGACTTCCTTTGTTAACTGTTTTTCATCCATATATAAATGTCTGGAATACATAGTGCACAGAGAGATGCGTGCTTTTAGCAGTAAATCACAACATTTAACTCTTTGCAAACAATACATTTTAGCAGTGATTCACTTGGTCACTGCAATATCCAGGTCTTATACTAGGAATATGAATAAATGTGAACTGAGAAAACCCCTTTTATATAATACCACCAGTCATAGTCCAGTCTTAGTCCAGTCATAGTTTGTGAATGCCCCAGGGTGAAAAAAAATAGATTCCATCTCTAGAATATGGACCCAAATCCTACCTACTTGTTCTGACATTCATATATAGGAGAGGTGGAAGACTCTGTTTGACACCAAAATTGAAAGCCAGACCCATGCAAACCCAACTCTTCTCATCTGGATAGGCTCACTGAATATAATCAAGGAAGGTGGGCAGTGGAAGCCTTTAGGTATTCAAGGTCATGGTGGCCCCATCACATGATCCTCCATTCCTGAACAGGCTGTCCAGTGTCTGTAAACAAAATGAATTAGTCAGTGATTTTTTTTTAGGCTGAAGGAGTTTGTGCAGAATATTATGATTGTAATTATCATCACTTTACAGTTCACAGTGAATGCTGCTAATGCATTCACATCAGTATTCTCGGCTGGAGACATATATCACTTATAAACCTTGCTATTTATTATAGTTTTCCAAATTGCCAGTAAAAATGTTATCTGTCTGTGATTTTCTGATAAATTGTCCAAATTGGCAACCCTGCTCATTTCTCCTCCTTATAATTCAGTTCCAGGCAAGCTGGCAGAAGTCTCCAAAATATATCAAGTTTCTAAACCACCAATGTGACATGATAATGCAAGCAATTCATTGGCATTTTGCTTCCTTATGATATTTAAAGAGTACCTGTCATATCATCACAGCTCCACAGCCCCTTTCCCACCTCCTGAGCAATCAGTGCCTTTAGTTTTGGCTACTGATATGCTTTTGAGGCCCTGCACTCAAGGGGGTGGTCACCAGTGCCAATTCTCAAGGGGGAGTTAACCAGAGCATTCAGACAATGTCTTATCAGTAGGAACATTGTTAGAGTTAGGAAAGAAAACTGTCCCTCCTTGATATGGCTTTCCAATTCTAATTAATTAAAAGGCCATACATACCACACTAAATTAATATGATGTTTGGATAAGATTAGTTACCCTAAAGAGGCACCATGTACAACACAAGAAGTATACAAAATCATATAGAAGTCAACAGCTCTCATTTGTGCAGAGCCAGCCAGCAACTGTGACAAGTTAAAAGCCATTTGATTTAATAGGAATAAGGGATAATAAAGAGAGGCACTCAATGGCAGTGAAATCCCCTAGTGCCTTGCATGTGAAACCTGGTTGAATTATATATTTTTTTCCTTGTATTGTAGACACAATAGTAAGACGCACACAAAGTGGCAGCGCACAGGAGGAAATCATTTGTGTGTTACCAGGGAAAAGCATTCATCTTACAGCGTCTTGCCTTGTTTTTCTCTCAAGGTAAATTGCCAGTTAATCCCCTCACTGCAAGAAAGATTTCTCAGCCTAAGAAACATTTGAAGGATAACCTCCAATGTGGCAGAGGAAACCTTCTAGATGTAGAATTCCATGTATGCAGATAAGCAGAAATTAAAACTAGATAGATAGATAGACTAACAGATAGATGGAAAGGCATCATTCAAATAAAAAATATTAATTTAATATGTACATGTGTACATATGATATGTTAACAATTTAACCTGAAGAAAGCATCAGTATAAGACCTAAAAGCAAAAAGTCAGTGCTGGCAGAGTGCATGTAATACAATAAGCTAAGTAATGTCCAAATCAAGGGCGGAAGTTGAAAGTGTGGGGCAATCTAAGTCATTCCAAGCACTACAGAAATTAGAAAACCTATTGCCAAGGCAAAAAGCAGAGAGAGAGGATGCCACTTGATAACTGCAATGGCGCACATGACCCTATCCAGGAATCGGTAGGAAACAGGAGAATAGGGTTTTTTCAACAGGTACAGCAGGCTGGGTTCAAAGTTCATTATTAGATCTCAGATCAAACCCCCATCAGACCTCACATCAGCCCTTCATTCCTCATTGGACCTCAGATCAGACCCCCATTAGACATAAAATAAATAAGTAAACCTACCTCTCCTGCTCCGGATGGCGCCACCATTCTGCAGATCCAGAAACTCTTCCTGCCACTCATTGCTCCCTGGTCTTCTCTGGGCACCTCACTGCACTGTGACCTGATGTCACACAGCGTCATGTCACTGTGTGCACACTATGTCTTGATGCTGTATACAGTCAGGACAGTGTAGTGTGGCGCCCGGAGAAGACCAGGAAGTGGTGATTACAGCCAGCATCAGGAGTGCTATATTCACCACTCCACTGATCTACTGTGTACTAGCGAGTGCCTCCATAATGGTAGGAACCCCAGCAATCAGCTGCAATATCGTAGGTAAGAAAACCTGTCAGTAAGTGTTTAGTTTCCTTGCAGCACCTCCACAGAGGAAGTAAAGCATCACACAGCGCCTCTGCAAATCAATAGGTTGTCTGTGTAATGAAAGACAGGAAAGGTTATCCCAAAGCAATAGACAATCTTCATACAGATATAGTTGAGTTAATGTCACGACAGGAACACGGGATTGTGAGCCCTGTCTGAACCTCACCTCTGACCCTACCTACTTACAGTATAGGCCCTAGGTAGCCAAACCGTAAATGGGCGACAGTTCCTATACTGTATAAGTGAAGGTAGGGAAGGGAAATACGAGACGAACAACACAGAACAATACAAACACAATATGAGAATAGTCAAATAAGCCGAGTCAAACCTGGAGGGAACGTCAAAACTAGGGGAGGAGGCAAAATCGAAGTCGAGGTCAGAAAGCCGGAAGTCAGGAAAACCAGAATATATGTCAGGGAATAAACGCAAGTACTGCACCAGAAAAACTAATAACAGGCAATGTGTAAGGCAGTTGCCATCTTTAAATAGCCCGCCCAGGATCATGTGATTAGGCCAACATCACATGACCTGAGGCGGAGCATGCTGCCAAAACAATATGCAAAGTAGCCATGTGGTGTGATCAGCACCACATGGCTAAAAACCCAACAGATAATTAACTGATGAAGTGCTGGCTGACCAGACCAGCACTTCAATCCCCTACTGCTCGTCTCTAGGGGGGCGGAGAGGTCCGGCGGCGCTGCACGGAGGGAGCACGTAGCCGGCCTCCCGTGACAGTACCCCCCTCTTCACGAGGGGGAGTCGGTTTCTCAGGATGCTGCAGATGAAACTCCCGGATAAGAGTATCCACATGCATCCTGCTCAACGGGACCCATGACCTATCCTCCAGACCGAACCCCCTCCAATGCACAAGATATTGAAAGGAGTTCCGGACCTTACTCACATCAATGATGTCAGCTATCTCATGCTCCATCTGTCCTGCCACCTCAACCGGAGGTGAAGGCTGTTCCTCAGGACACACAGGAGCAATGAACCTCTTCAACAAAGACTTATGGAAGACATCATGTATACGAAAGGAATCAGGCAAGTGTAATTTAAAGGACACCGGGTTGATTACCTGGATGATCTCATATGGACCTATAAAACAAGGCGCAAACTTATAAGAGGGTACCTTCATATGCAGAGTCTTAGAGGATAACCATACCTTGTCCCCCACTTAGAACGTCTCCTATTTGCCTTAGTCTTATGGATAAGTTGGGCTCTTTCCAGGTTCGTGCCCAAACTGTGCACAGTTCCTGGGAGACACTTTTGACCTCTGGGATCACAGAATTGGATGATGAAAAAGAACCAAAGCGAGGATGGAAACCCATGTTGCAAAAGAACGGCGACACCCCAGATGAAGAATTAACGCGATTATTCAAGGCAAACTCAGCCAGAGATAAAAACCTAGACTACTGATGTTGGTTGTCAGAAACATAGCACCTAAGAAACTGTTCAACGGATTGATTGGTACGCTCGGTCTGACCATTGGACTCAGGATGGAAGGCCGATGAGAAGGACAGAGAAATACCTATTTTTTGACAGAAGGCCTTCCAAAACCTGGACACAAACTGTACACCCCTGTCCGACACGATATTTTCAGGAGCTCCATGAAGTTTGATGATGTGATCAATAAACACGGAAGCCAGAACCTTTGCAGATGGTAATTTGCTTAAAGGAATAAGATGACACATCTTGCTAAATCTATCCACCACAACCAAGATCACGGTCTTACCCTCATAGCATGGCAGATCGGTGATAAAGTCCATGGACAGGTGGGACCATGGTCTACCAGGTATGGGCAATGGATGTAACTCGCCCATAGGCCGTGTCTTGGGAGTTTTTGACCGGGCACAAATGTTACATGCAGACACAAAAGCCTGAACATCTCTGGAAATCGAAGGCCACCAAAAATTCCTGCCAATCAAATCCTTGGTGGCATTGACCCCAGGATGTCCACACAAAACAGAATCAGGACACTCACCCAGAAGTCGCAAACGCAATGGTGCAGACACAAACAATTTATCAAAGGGGGTACCAGTGGGAGCAAGATGTTGTCCGGCCTAGATTTCCTTGGTTAAGTCAGGTGAGGTGGCAGCTACGAAGATGTTGGCTGGCAAAATAGGCTCAGGAGGGACCTCAGGAGGTTGACATGCCTGAAAGCTCCGTGACAAGGTGTCAGCCT
The DNA here is from genome assembly GCA_900303285.1 of Rhinella marina. Lineage (NCBI taxonomy): Eukaryota > Metazoa > Chordata > Amphibia > Anura > Bufonidae > Rhinella > Rhinella marina. The sequence continues at coordinate 50,965 of ONZH01028121.1, read as the reverse complement.
TAACGTTCCTGCTTCCGGGCCTAAAGGTAACACAGAAATCAAAATGGGTAAAAAACAAAGCCCACCTTGCCTGTCTGGGATTTAACCTCTTGGCAGATTCAAGGAACATAAGATTCTTATGGTCCATGAGGACCGTAATACAATGCAATGCCCCCTCCAGAAAATGCCGCCATTCTTCGAATGCCCACTCAATGGCCAACAATTCCCTATTGCCTATATCAATTTCTCTCAGCCGGAGAAAATTTGCGAGACAAGACGGCACATGGCCTGAGGTTGGTTAAGGTGGAAGAGCCCTGAGATAGTACAGCCCCAACACCGTCCTCAGATGCATCCACTTCGACCACAAAAGGCTTATTCTGATCAGGCTGACTCAGTATGGGAGCATTAGTAAAACAAATCTTAAAGGGAATTTATCACAAAAACCTTTTCTATATTTTATTTAATGCTAAAAAAATCTATTATATATTTGTAAGAAATAATAAATAAATAAATAAAAATTCCAATGTGTGAAATATTATAAATAAATATTAGATTTTACCATATGTACCATCTTTGGTCACCAGGGGGAGGTCTGCTGGCCAAATGAGGCTTTGAGCAACCTATAAGTAGGCATGCTGCAAAAAAGTGGGTGGTACCAATGACATCACCAATTCACCCCTTCAGCGGTGACATCACTGCTTCAGCAAGATAAGATGAGACAATGGCTTCGTTACAAAAACACAGATCTCTGCTCCTCAGGCTCCTCCCTCACTGGTCACATGGCCGATTATATCACTAAGGTCCTACAGCCCCAAGAACCTCCATCTACTCTGTTTCTGAGTCCTGGGCCGCTCACCCCAGCAGTACACTCAGCAAAAATTGTCTGCACTGCTGGGGTGAGCTGCCATAGAATTTAGAACAGGCAGCCTAATGAAGACAAGGACGCTGCTGCAGGAGTGAGGAGCAGGCACAGTGGGCTTCCCCCAGCAGCAAGGAGGGAGGACCTGGCTGTGTGTTACTGGTGTCATCACAGGGGCAGGCTCACGTCTTCCATTCATTCTCTATAGGGTCGGCAGCGACTGAGGAAACCTATGTACATGCCTGCCGTAAGTGAGGTGCCATTGTGTTGTAAACCCAGACTGTCACACTTTACTTCCAACATGGCAGCCCCCATGTAAGGCAAGAAAACTGAATTAAAAAAAAACATTTACACAATTTGAAAAATACTATGTTAAAACCTGCTTTTGTTATGTTGTAAAACCTATCAAAATTTTTTTTATTCGCGATAGTGTCCCTTTAAGATCTTTAAAAGTCTTTATGGCAGCCGGGGACCAATTCACCAGATCAGCTCCTTTATGAGTTAGATCCGTGATAGGTTTAACTACTACCGAAAAAATTTTAATAATCTTCGGTAGAAATTAGCGAAGCCTAGGAAACGTTGGAGCGCCTTCAGAGACGGTCGCACCCAATCCAGGATAGCTTGCACCTTGGTTGTGTCCATCTTGAAAGTGCAAGGAGTAAGAATATACCCCAAAAAGGCCACCTCTTGGGCACCAAATATGCACTTTTCCTTCTTTACAAACAATTTGTTCTCACGTAAGACCTCTAGCACCTGTCTAGTGTGAGCAACGTGAGACTCCCAGTCAGCGGAAAAAATGAGAATATCGTCAATGTAGACGATCATGAACCTCCCAATAGAAGATCTGAAAATGTCGTTTACAAAGTTTTGGAAAATTGAAGGTGCATTACTCAACACGAAAGGCATTACTAAATACTCTTAATGTCCCTCCGGGGTGTTGAAGGCAGTTTTCCACTTGTCACCCTCTCTGATTCTAATAAGGTTGTAAGCCCCTTTCAGATCCAATTTAGAGAACCAGCAAGCACCTTGGACCTGGTTCAACAAGTCATGAATAAGGGATACCTGTTCTTAACTGTGATCTTGTTAAGTTCCCTATAGTCAATACAAGGTCTCAAACTTCCATCCTTCTTACTGACAAAGAAGAAACCAGCACCCATGGGAGAAACCGAAGGCCAGATATAACCCTTGTCCAGACTCTCCTTGAGGTATTCTCTCATGAACTGATGCTCTGGAGTGGAGAGGTTTTATATACGGCCCTTGGGGTATCTGGATCCTTCAGTAATGTCAATAGTACAATCATACTGCCAGTGGGGAGGAAGGAAATCTGTCTCAGACATAGTAAATACATCAATAAAATCCCTGATATATCCTGGCAAGATTACAGACTCGTTAGTAACCCCTAACTGCAATACTGATTTGCAACAGACATTACAGTTAGGCCCCCACTTCTCTAATTCACCTGACGACCAATTGATTACAGGATTATGATCCTGCAACCAAGGTAGACCTAGAACGAGGTCAGCAGGTAAATTCTTTAACACCAAAAAGAAACAGATTTCTACATGATAAATTCCAACAGTAAGAGTTACTTCATGAGTACAAAATTCCGCTCCTCCACTATTAAGAGGGGTGGAGTCAAGTGCAATAATTTGGATTACCTCCTTGAGAGGAATAAGAGGGACTCCCAAGGATTGCACAAAATCAAAATCAATAAAGTTGCATGCAGATCCAGAATCAATGAAAGCTCTCCCAGACCCCCAGATCTGATCAAAAGAAATGGCAACCGGTTCCAAAATTTTCCTTCTTACCACCGCAGGGAGTACCTTGTTTCCAGAGGGAGACCTCCTTGATGGGGGAAGCTCAGGACATTGCTGAAGCCAGTGGTTCATCTCACCGCAATAAAAACAGGCTCCTTTTAGGCGTCTTTGATCCTTCAAGGTTAGTTAATACCCAACTGCATAGGCTTCTCCTGGGCCTTGACTGGAGTAGGAGTCTGGGAAGAAACTTCTGGAAAAACGACCACTTGGGGGGTAGTTGAACGTCCCCTCAGTCTCTCTCTAAACCGACGGTCTAACTTGATAGCTAGGGTCATAGTCGCCTCTAAGGAGTCAGGGGTAGGATAACTAACAAGTAAATCCTTAAAGTGATCAGAAAGCCCCACCCTGAACTGACTTCTCAACGCCGGGTCATTCCAATTGGAGGATACACACCATTTTCTAAACTCAGCACAGTAGTCCTCCACTGGACGGTTACCCTGCCGGATGTCTCTAAGCTGAGTCTCCGCTACAGCGGCCAAGTCAGGTTCCTCATACAAAAGTCCTAAAGCCTGGAAAAAGGTTTCCACAGACAACAGACAGGGAGAGTCAGGCAGTAAAGAAAAGGCTCATTCCTGTGGATCACCCTGCAGCAGGGAAATAATAATCATGACTCGCTGCTGCTCGGGTCCCGAGGAGTGCGGATGCTGACTAAAGTAAAGTTTACAGCTCTCCTTAAAAGAGCGGAAAGCCTTACGGTCCCCAAAAAAAAAAAAAAAAAAAAAAAAAAATCGATCGGGGAGTTTAACATGGGGTTCCAAAGTTGAGTTAGGAATGGCAGAAACAGCTATAGGCGCAGTCTGCAGCTGTTCCTGGTGTTGGAGCCTCTCGGCCAGGTCTTGGATCATTTGCGCCATGCCCTGTACCTGGTCCCTGAGTGCTCGCAACTGCTCCATATGGTACTGGCCTGTTATTTTGTCACGACAGGAACACGGGATTGTGAGCCCTGTCTGAACCCCACCTCTGACCCTACCTACTTACAGTATAGGCCCTAGGTAGCCAAACCGTAACTGGGCGACAGTTCCTATACTGTATAAGTAAAGGTAGGGAAGGGAAATACGAGACGAACAACACAGAACAATATAAACACAATATGAGAATAGTCAAACAAGCCGAATCAAACCTGGAGGGAACGTCAAAACTAGAGGAGGAGGCAAAATCGAAGTCGAGGTCAGAAAGCCGGAAGTATATGTCAGGGAATAAACACAAGTACTGCACCAGAAAAACTAATAACAGGCAATGTGTAAGGCAGTTGCCATCTTTAAATAGCCCGCCCAGGATCATGTGATTAGGCCAGCATCACATGACCTGAGGCGGAGCATGCTGCCAAAACAATATGCAAAGTAGCCATGTGGTGTGATCAGCACCACATGGCTAAAAACCCAACAGATAATTAACTGATGAAGTGCTGGCTGACCAGACCAGCACTTCAATCCCCTACTGCTCGTCTCTAGGGGGGCGGAGAGGTCCGGCGGCGCTGCGCGGAGGGAGCGCGTCGCCGGCCTCCCATGACAGTTAACACACATGCTTAACTAAATGTGTTAATTAAACTAATTGTGTTAAGCAGACACCTTCAATTGTTTTCAATGGCTTTTGTTTCAGAATATCACAATGAGTTATGAGTTTGAGTGTTAACCCTGCTACATCCATATCTGCTCTTTATTTTGATCTAGAGATGAGGATCCTCTGAATTACTTTTATCTGGGCATTCTAGTCATAAGGATGTGTCTTCTTCCTAATTTGTTCAATCTTATTATAGTCTTCTCAAAAATGATGCAAAAACGAATCCAGTCAGCAAAGGAAGCAATATGGATAATAACAATACCTTAGTAAGTGCCTTGTATTAACTTTCTCTACATAGGAAATGGCATTTGCTGAAGTGACACAACCCCTTTAAATTAGAAAAAGAATAATGCTTTGTTATAAGTACTACCTGAATTTTTTTTCGCATTTTTGATTATTTGGCCCTTAAAATCCAGACTTCCTTATTATAGACTCTATTACATGTTAAAGGCTGTGGACACCATAGGGGGGCATTTATTTTTGCTTTCTACTTATTTTGGACTAAAAATCTCTTTTCCATTTGGTCTTCATTAAACATTTTCATCTTTTTTTTACCTCTACAGCCTTCACTTTCCCTGCATCTGAAGATGGTTGCTTCTACTTCTTAGTGCAGTCCATCAGAGAGCTGCTCTGATGGCTCGATCTGTAGCTCTTTAGTTCTTGGTAGCTGATAAACACTAATTTAAGCTATTTTCTTTTCCGTTTGATAAGAATTAGCTTAAATAAGTGTTTATGAGCTGGTGGGAAAGTAAAAAAAATATGCCCCAAGTGATGTTTATAGTCTTTATTTAAGCCTTACAACACAAAATAAGAACAGGGAGGCAGCGCCTCATGTGTAGTGCCGTCTTATATGTGAACAGGTACTAGGGGTAATTGCGCTTACCGGTTCTTGTTGTGAAAGTCTTTGTGCGCTTCGCTGGTAATAACCGACCAGCCCACGGTCTGCCTGTACTGCTGCCTGGTTCCAAAACCGCGCCGGGAACGCGGACGTCGGGATGAGTAGATCCAGTGAAGTAAAAGAAGAAGGAACCTCTGTGATGCAATACTCAGTAAGTATTGGTAAAAACATAATCTTCACACACCACAACATGGCTCCCAGAGAGCCCTATCTTTCTGTATGAGTCCCTCCTCATTTTGGGTCCCTTCTTGTAATACTGGTATTAGATATTGATGACCTAGAGAGACAGAGGTCCAGAGTCTCTCTCCCTATGTGGCTTAGTCACCTAGGCTCTAACCACTTCAGTCTCTCTCCCCCCAATCATTTCTAAACCTCTAATCTAAGGATATTATATAGATTTATGTTATGGAGCACAGTGCCACCCCTACATGTAGGGTGGATGTGGTACTGCATGTTAGATCCACTATAACTAAGATTGAATGAAGAAAGAAATGGATAATAATATGTCAGTAGTATATTCATGCCATCTGTAAAGACTGGTACGCTACCTCCTTTGAAGTATATAGCTCTGCTTTCTAATAAAGCAGAGCTATCAGTGCAAGAAAGGATAAATGAGTATGCGGCTGGAAGCTATAAGCAAACACTTCGACTTCACATTATATCTTTTATGAGTTATTATAATAGAAGTATCGTTGTATATATGTTGCCCATATGTAATATGTACATTTTAATTAATTTAATTAGTCTCTACCTGCTGCGATATTCTATATTCCTGTAGGGATCATTGCTACTTTTATTTATTCATTTAGTTTGTATTTATTGTGATACTCTGTATTTTATTATGCAAATACGATTGCTACTTTTCTAATAACATGTGGAAATGCCGTTGCGCAGTATATCACTTAAGCAGAACGGCACTCCCTTGTTCTCTCCCTAATATGTGGCTTGCGCGCCAAAATTGGGTTTTAACACTTCTGGGTCTAAAGTTGTAATAGTCCTGAGGAAGAGGGCTGTTCGTCCCTGAAATGCGTAGACGGAATAAAACTACATGTTTTTACCTTATTTAAGCCTTGTGACTCTAATATGCAGTAAATACAGTACATCATTAGATAATTTGCCAAACATATTGCATTAAGTTCCATTATTTTAGAACTGGACTAGAAAGCATCTGCCTAAATAAATCACAGTAATGTTTAAAGTGTAAGGCATTTACAGTCTAAAGTACACAACCAATGAGAAATATAATCCAAATATTATGTAGTTTTGTCCATTTTTTAATATAATCACTGTAAAGCAGGAAACTAAGTGTCAGATCCTCCTGAATTTTAATAGTCTTGTATAGAGACCTTGTTCGACTCTCCTGTGTATGGTTAAACCCATTCAGCATAGCTAAAAAGTACTTCAGCACTAAGTACCGATGAAACATAAATGAAACGATCCAGTTTGAAAATGTAATTAATTAACCAATTAATTAACTCAACAGGGCTTGAATTACTAAGGAGTTAATGTGTTCAGTTCCACAGTCAATCTGTAACATGTAATTAACAGGGAATTAAGATATATTAAGAGTCATTTACTGGATGAAAAATAGTGTATTTCATCAAGTGAAGATGTTGACCCTTTGTGGGTTTGCATTCCCACTGTTCAATGCATATACCAGCAGATAAAAGGTTAAAGTCATACTTTCTCTTAGGATGCCTGTAGACAGGCTGTAGTCTGGTTGAGGGATCCACATGTGCATTACCACTTCTTGACTGGCTGAACCTCTACTTGCTATTGGACACAACAATAAAGATGGGGCAGTCCGGCAAGTACAGGTTACTGGCAATCCAGATGGACCTCACCATGTATGAAAACCCTTACTCTTTAGGAATAGACTGTTATTTAGGGTGGGAATTATATTCATTCAGCAATATTAACAAACAAAGCAGAAAAAATACCTAAAAGAGCCAACTAAGCAATATTCAATCCACAAATATCCAGTGCCACAGTAGATCACAGTAAAAGGTGTGATTATCAGACATATAGAAGCAAAGAGAAGAAGTTGAGTAAGGACACAAGAATAATCATAAGTGGAGAAATACTATATGAGGAGATAAAGGAATAAGAGAGAAGAAAGGAGAAAGATGACAAATAAAAATAAATTCAATTACTGTAAATTAGCCATCTGAACAAGCTCACCACTGGTAAGAAACATGTGATCAGTGGAGGTCCAACACCCGGACCAATCAGCTGTTCTAAGAGGCTAAAGAATCCCAGCTCAACAGTATTGGTATTCCAGTCCAGACCCATTCATTGGTTATTAGAACGATGAACGTGATATAACTGGCCTAGGAAGAGGTTGCAGCACTTACCGGAGCTTCACAGCATCTTGTAAGGGGTGCTGGAAGCCAGACTCCCACTGATCAGACAATTGCAAATTGAATGAGTGGCCTAGTATCTGATAATTTGGAGTTGCAGAATGAGACTACTTATTCTTGATGAAAATGACTAGACAATCCCTGAGATATGTGAATAAGGTCCAACAACTCTTGAACAACGCCAGAATACAATGGAGAAAGATGGAAACATGGCATGTGGGGTGGTCGGACACTTTTAGAGAAGATTTGCCCTTTTTCCAAGTGCTGTATCCTTTTACTAAATTGTCCAAGTGAGTGCAACTGATCTGGAAGGGTCAGTGCACTGGGAAGACGGACTTTCCTAAGGAAACCCGAGAGCTGGTGTTTGCTGTTCGTTCTATAAAAATTTTCAAGTTGGAAATATAAGTGCTTGTTGCTGTCAGGAAGTCTCCGGATACGGCAAGAACAAGGGTTTAATAGAAGTGGAACAAAAGAAAGTTGTACAAAATAGTGAGAGATTGACAGGCGGGTGTCCCACAGATATCAGATCCCATCAGACCTGCCATAAAACAAGGATTGTTATATAAAGGGTTGAGCGAGCCTGGTACTGGCTTTGATATGTCGGGGATTAACCTGTAGCAAGAATATGGTATACTATATATGATTTTTTTTTTACCTTTTCCCCTCTCTGCCATTTGGAGTTTGGTTAGGTGGTTTCAGGGGATTCTAAGATACTCATATTAATTCCATTTTCCTTTGTTCATATTTTTCTCTTATGAAACTAAAGGGTTAAAGTCTTACTACTAGCTCATTCAAACCATCCTTTAATCATGATAACATGATAGTAAAAGGATATTGTTTCAGGAATAGATTAATGCCATCTATACATGAATTTAAACCAAATGAGAAGTATGAGTGAGAAAGTTAAGTTACTGGCATGCTCTAAATTGAGAAAAACTCTTTGAGTCTTGATCATACTGAGCCAGGGGCGGATTGGCCTTAGACCTTACAGGGAAATTACCCGGTGGGCCGATGCCCAGGGGCCTGCCTGAGCCCTCCTTAAGGCCAGCCAGTGGAAGTTTTTGGGGATGTATTTTATGATGGACTGTGGTATTTGGCTCTGTTGGGGTGGTATAATGTGCCATAATATGGTATTGCTGGCCCTGCCTTCCATCAGTTTGGACCGGACTACAAAACGGGGCCACTTTTAGTATTTTTTCCAGGGCCACTTTAAGTTCCCAATCCACCCCTGTACTGAGCAGTTTTGGTATAGGAGTTTGCTTCTGTTTTTATTTTCTGTGCAGAATAAACACATCCTGCACAATCTGATAGATATGCAGATGTACATGGCCATAATTAAAGAGAAAAACACTGAACATAACAACAATCTCAAAGCACTAAATGTAACAGCTACTGTATATATAAATTAATATCACATTTGACAAAACTTTCTTAGCAAACATATTTTGATCAAAAAATATCTGTGCCCACCCACCATGGCAAGGTGACCTCAATCCAGACAGAAACCTACTCTAAAATATGTATATCTATGCCAGTGGGAATCTAAATTCAGGAGAGCAGACCCCACACATATAATGTATTGCTAAAATTGTTACCTCTGTGTGCCATAGGCATCCAATGAGAGGAAGGGCAAACCCAGCTATATTTAGCACACTAATGAAAAGCACTTGTGGAATGGATGGGATGATAGGAGTGCCTTCAGACTTGGAGGCGGCCACATCTCCACACCTATGTACTACAAAAACAATAGCAATACAGAATATGTGTGGTGACTGCTCTACCAAATTTAGATGCCCACTGGCATAGAGATAGGTATCAAAATAGGGTGGGTTCTCGTCTGGATTTAGGTCACCTTGCAGTGGTGAGTGAGCACAGATACCTTTGCTAACAACCTCTTATTTATCTTATCAAATGTGGTATTAGTTTATATATAGATTTTGCATTTAATGCCTTGAGATTGCTGTTAGGTTCTCTATTTTTCTGTTTCCATAAAATCACCAGCATTGCCATCTATAGAGGCAATTGTTATTTTTGTGGCATTTTTACCCTACTGGCATCACAAAACCTATTCTTGGACAGACAGGACATGGCTGAAAATCATCAAGCAGAAACAATAAGGAATTCCAGCGCTGAGAAGGCACAAAACTATCCTTTTATTCCAATCCATTTAAATTCATTTTAAATATGCTTTCAAAAAGATATATTAATAAATGGCATTTTATGAACTTATCACATACCACCGTGCTGTTGTTTCTGTAACAGTTTGCAGAAACTATAGAACATGTGTGGGTGTTCTCATTGCTATGTGTTCTATATATGTTTTTCTGGTGCTTTTATTCTACAAATTACCCTTAAAGGGAACAGGTCATCAACTTTATGCTGACCTCACTCAGGGCAGCATAAAATTGTGACAGAAATGCTGATTTCTGCGGTCTGTCACTTGTGAGCTAAAAGTAAGTGGTTGCCAAGAACCAGCATCATAATCATTGCAGCCCAGACCTTGAAAAGAGTCCAATCTTCCTGAGAAGAGTCATGGTTATTCCTAATCTCTTGCTCCCCCCCCCCCCCCCCATCTGCTGATGGTTGACAGTTCTCTCCTAGAAAGAAAGGGAGAAAACTAGGTAGAAGCCTGTCAGTCATCAGCAGGTGGGCAGGAAGAGCAGGAATTCATGAATAACCATGACTCTTCTCAGGTGGCCATGACTCTTTTCCAGGCCTAGTCTGCAATGTTTGTGATGTTGGCTCGCGGGAACCACTTACTTTTAACTTATAAATGACAGACCGCTGAAATTCACTCACCTGTCTCTACTTTATTCTGCCATTAGTATGGTGAGCACAAAGTTGATGACAGGTTCCCTTTAAAGGGGTTGTTTCACTTCTGCAAATGGCATTTATTATGTAGACAAAGTTAATGTACTGTAATTAGTGTTGAGCGAATTGAAGTTAACGAAGTGGACTTTGATCCAAATTTCAGAAAAAATTACATTCGTCATGCTTTGTGGTAATGAATCAATTTTTTCCTGAAAAAAACATACCTCATCTATTTGCTCGAGGAGAAGCCACAGCAGCCATCTTGATTGATGAAACCGTGTGAAATCTTGCATGTAGTGACATCACCGCGCCAGCGCACTGGCTGGGTCCAGTGACATCATCAGTGATAACATAGCCACGCCCAGCCAGCGTGTTGACTTGGTGATGTCATCACATCAGCGTATGCAAGATTTTGCGTGGTTTCTTCAATCATGATGGTCAGGTGAGGTCAAGCTTTGCGGACGCTTAGCTGTCTTAAAAAAGCCAGCTCTAGTGCAGTAGGTGTCTATGTTAAGGTGCTTGTGGCTGGATGAATGTTTGCAACCTGTCTGGGAGGACAGACTGATGAGATCTAGGACTTTATGCAGATTGCGAGTAGTGTTGAGCGAGCATGCTCGGCTGAATACGATATTCGGCCAAGCATGGCGGCGCTCGAGACCACACGGTGTTCGGCCGAACACCGCGTGTGCTCAAGCGCCATGCTCAAGTTCCCTCCCCGCACGTTTCTTGGCTGCTACGCAGCCAATCAGCGTGTGGGGAGGTACTGTCATTCACTGTAATGCCAGTAGCCATGTTGGCTACTGGCATTACACTGATTGGCTGGCCAGGAACGCTTCATCGGGTGCTATATAGCACCCGGTGACATGTGACCCGGCTCAGTCCGAGTCTGGGAGAGCTACTGCAAGGAGGGACAGATAGTGTAGGGAAATTGGCTAGGCAGGGCTATTATATCTGGCTGCAATATATATTTTTTTGCGGGGTGTAAAAAATAGCGTAAGGTTGTCTGACCTAAGCACCACCTGCGCAGCGTGTGCATTATAACGTGTCTGTATCCTATATACCTGACATCCGTTGCTATTTTTTCTGCCGCTAATCAAGGCGACGTTACCTGTGTTGCGTGTGCATTATAACGTTACTGTATCCTATATACCTGACATCCGTTGCTATTTTTTCTGCCACTAATCAAGGCTACATTACCTGCTCTGCGTCTGCTGTATAACGTTTGCGCAAGGAGGGAAAGATAGTGTAGGGATAGGATTTGGCTAGGCAGGGCTAGTTGTTCTGTTTAAAAGACCCAAAAGTCCTTTTAAGTACTGTTGTTATATCTGGCTTCAATATATATTTTTTCTTTTGGGGCAAAAATAACGCAAGTTTGCCTGACCCAAACACCACCTGCACAGCGTGTGCATTATAACGTTTATGTATCCTATATACCTGACATCCGTTGCTATTTTTTCTGCCGCTAATCAAGGCGACATTACCTGTGTTGCATGTGCATTAAAACATTTGCGCAAGGAGGACCAGATAGTGTAGGGATAGAAATTGGCTAGGCAGGGCTAGTTGTTGATTACAGGGCTAGATGTACATTACTAATGTAGCCTTGATTAGCGGCAGAAAAAAATGCAATGGATGTCAGGTATTAAGGATAAACAAACATTGTACCGCACATGCAGCACATGTAATGTCGCCTTGATTAGCGGCAGAAAAAAATGCAATGGATGTCAGGTATTTAGGATAAACAAACATTGTACCGCACATGCAGAACATGTAATGTCGCCTTGATTAGCGGCAGAAAAAAAATGCAATGGATGTCAGGTATTTAGGATAAACAAACATTGTACCGCGCATGCAGCACATGTAATGTCGCCTTGATTAGCGGCAGAAAAAAAATGAAAGGTATGTCAGGTATTTAGGATAAATAAATATTGTATTTTTGGGGCAAAGCTGGTGTTATTATGCAAACGTGCGCTAATTTTGAACCCCCAAGAATAGTAATATTGCAGCCAGATATAGCAATAGTCTTTAAATGGACTTTTGGGTCTTTTAAACAGAACAACTAGCCCTGCCTACCCAATTTCCAGCCCTACACTATCTGTGCCTCGTTGCGCAAACATTAAACTGCACACGCAGCACAGGTAATTGCGCATTCTAAATATTTCTGCCATTCGGTCAAATATTTCTGCTTATACACTTTAAAAAAATCTGTGCAACTGTACTGTTGACAAACTTGCATATATACCATTTAATATGCGCAAGGCGAACAGTAAGGGACAGGGAAGTGGTTCCTGTGTATGAACTCACCTACCTTTGAGGCCTATTCATACTGGTATTCAGTCAGGATTAGAGTCAGGGTTTCCTTTAGGAGGTGTCCATCTTCCTTCCTTAGTTTCCAGGCCTAATCTCCTTTCCCTCCTATGGTCTGTGTGGTTTTCCCCCCACACCTGAGCGTGACAGTATGTGTGTGAGATTGCCGAGCTCCAAAGCCGCCACCAAGTTGTGGCCGTTATCAGACACAGCCATGCCTGGCTGTAGGTTGAGTGGCAAGAGCCATAGCTCAGCCTGGTCCCTTATACCCTGCCACAGCTCTGCAGTGGTGTGCTGTTTGTCACTTAAGCAAATAAGTTTCAGCACAGCCTGTTGCCACTTCCCCACTGCAGTGCTACACTGCTTCCAGCTACTGACTGAAGTCTGACTGGTGCTGCAAGATGAGAATTCTGAGGTGGAAGTGGAGGAGGAGAAGGAGGGGTTGCAGCCGCTAATGTAGGTGGTGGCGGAAATCCTGATGGAACTAGGGCCTGCAATCCTTGGTGTCGGTAGCACCTGTGCCATCCCAGGGTACGACTCGCTCCCAGCCTCCACTACGTTCACCCAGTGTGCCGTCAGGGAAATGTAGCATCCCTGGCCAAAAGCACTTGTCCATGTGTCAGTCGTTAAGTGGACCTTCCCAGTAACTGCGTTGGTCAGGGCACGGGTTATGTTACGGGACACATGCTGGTGTATAAGGCGGTGACGGCACATCGGCAAAAATAGTGGGGCTAGGTACTGAGTAACGAGGGACAGCCGCCGACATCAGACTGCGAAAAGCCTCATTGTCCACAAGCAACATTTTCAACGCCAGCAATTTGTAAAGGTGTGCATTTAGTGCTATGGCCTGTGGGTGGGTGGATGGCTGGGTATTTGCGCTTTCGTTCAAAGGCCTTTGGTATGGACATCTGTACACTGCGCTGGGACACAGAAGTGGACGTGAACGCTGATGGTGCTTGTGAAGTCCAGGTGCAGGACAGGAGGCATCTGGGCCTGCATCTTGGACAGCACGTAACACAGGGGAAGAGGAGGCAGTGGTGTGACTCGCAGACACCGATCGTTCACCCAGGCGTTCGGCCCACCTATTAGGGAGCTTTGCTGCCATGTGGCGGATCATGCTGGTGCTGGTCAGGTTGCTAGTGTTCATGCCCCTGCTCATTTTGGTACGGCACAGGTTGCAAATGACAATTCTTTTATCATCAGCACTTTCCTCAAAAAAGCGCCAGACTGCAGAACACCTACCCCTTGGCAAGGGAGATTGCCGCAAATGGGTGCTCCGGGGAACAGTTGCGGGCCTGTTTGGTGTGGCCTGCCTTCTCCCTTTTGGACACCCCAGTGCCTCTTCCAGCCTGTTGCGGTGCTGCGGATCCCTCCCCCTCTGTACTGCTGTTCTCGCTCGGCTTGCCACCTTCCCAGGTTGGGCCAGTGACTTCATCGTCCACCACCTCCTCTTCCACTTCTTCACTCTGGTCCTCCTCCTGACATGTTGACCTTGAGTGCTGCTGACACTCAAAAACATTATGGGCGAGTGCCTGTTGCTGATCTGACTGTGTAAAATATTAGGGGTGAGGGCCTGCTACTACTTGCGCTTTATATACAAGTAAATATGTTTCCTAACAATATTTCCTCTAAAATCAATGTTATCTTCGGTTTTGGGGGGTATTCTTGTCATTCCGTAAAAGCGGCATAATACTCAGACAACATCGTTAATAGCAGTGACTTTGGAGTCCAAGATGCATCCAGACATCCTCCCCATGCTGTTCCCAAACCATTTCAGTGGTGTTTCCACCATTTTCACACCTTTCCCTATGAACCAGACACCCTACCCTCTTCAGAGCAGGGGGCGCCTGGTTTAGTGCTCGGGTTCTCCCATTGACTTCCATTATGCTCGGGTGCTCGGCCGAGCACTCAAGCACCACTTAGTGTTTGACCAGAGCACCCAAGCACTCTAGCATCACGGTGCGCGATCAACACTAGTTGCGAGGTGTGAACACACATCAGGATTTGACCTCTATACGTGGTACCTGCAGCACGGTGTGAACTGAACGCCAAGACTTAAAACTGTGGTGAAGTTGTTTCTGTTCTGTTAACCCTTTCACTCCCAGAGGTTTTTTTCGGTTATGCATTTTCGTTTTGCGCTCCCTGCCTTCAAACAGCCATAACTGTTTTATTTTTCTGTTCACATAGCTGTATGAGGGCTTGTTTTTTGCGGGACAAGTTGTACTTTCCAACGCCACCATTTAATATTGCATATGGTGTAGTGGGAAGCGGGAAAAAAATTCCAAATCAGGTGAAATTGCAAAAAAAACGCTATTCCGCTACAGTTCTACGGGTTTCTTATTTACAGAGTTCGATGTGCATTAAAACTGACCCATTACTTTCATTCTACTGGTCAGTACGTATCCGGCAATACCTAATATGTATAGTTTTTCCTGCGTTTTGATAGTGATAAAATAATTAGAAAGTTGGCCTTTTTTTTTCCCTTGTCATATCTTGACCCCTATAACTTTTTGGTATTTATGTGTACGGAGCTGTATGGGGGCTCATTTTTTGCGGGGCAATGTAAAGTTTTTATTGATACCATTCTGGGGTGTGTATGACTTTTTGATCACTTTTTATTTAATTTTTTTTAGAAAAAAAAGCGACCAAAAACGGTGAATGGCCATTTGGACGCTTTTTTCCGCCACACAATTCGCCGTATTGGAATTTTTTTTTATATTTTAAAAGTACGGGCGTTTTCGGTCACGGTGATACCCATGATGTCTATATTTATTGTTATTTAGGTATTTATTTTTTAACCCCTTAATGACAGGGCCATTTTGCACCTTCGTGACCAGACTGATTTTTGCTAATCTGACATGTGTCAGTTTATGTGGTAATAACTTTGGAACGCTTTTACTTATCCAGGCCATTCTGAGATTGTTTTCTCGTCACATATTGTGCTTCACGACAGTAGTAAATTTGTGGCAAAATATTTCATTTTTATTTATAAAAAAATAGCAAATTTAAAAAAAATTTGGAAAAATTAGCAAATTTCCAAATTTCAATTTCTCTACTTTCAAAATAAATAGTAATACCTCCAAAAATAGTTATTATTTTACATTCCCCATATGTCTACTTTATGTTGGCATCATTTTATAAATGTCATTTTACTTTTTTAGGACGTTAGAGGGCTTAGAAGTTTAGAAGCCATTTTTCAAATTTTCACCAAATTTTCCAAAACCATTTTTTTTAAGCACCAGTTCAGATGTAAAGTGATTTTGAGTGGCTTACATAATGAAACCCCCCATAAATGACCCCATTTTAGAAACTACACCCCTCAAATTATAAAAAACTGCTGTTACAAACTTTGTTAACCCTTGAGGTGTTCCACAAGAATTAAAGGAAAATGGAGGTGAAATTTCAAAATTTCACTTTTTTTGGTAGATTATTCATGTTAATAATTTTTTTCTTGCAACACAGCAAGGGTTAACAGCAAACTAAACCTCAATATATATTGCTCTGATTCTGCAGTTTACAGAAATACCCCATATGTGGTGGTAAACGTTTCTATGGGTTTGTGGCAGTGGTCAGAAGGGAAGGAGCGCCATACGGATTTTGGAGGCAGATTTTGCTAAAATAGTTTGTAGGCACCATTTTGTAATTGAGAGACCCTGACGTACCCCTACAGTGGAAACCCTCAAAAAGTGACCCCATTTTGGAAACTACACCCTTCAACGAATATATTAAGGTGGGGTACTGGCCACTTTGACCCCCTAAGCGTTTTACGTAATTTGGAAACACTTGACTATGAAAATGAAAAGTTTCATTTCTTCCAATAAAATGTTGCTATAGCCCCAATTTTTTTTATTTGCATAAGGGGTAACAGGAGAAAAGCACCCCATAATATGTTCCCCATTTTCTCCTGAATACGGCAACAGCCCATATGTGGTGGTAAACTGCTGTGGGGGCACATGGCAGGACTCAGAACAGAAGGAGTGCCATATGGATTTTACAACACAGATTTTGATGGATTGGTTTGCGGGAGCCATTGATTTTTATTTTTTTGAGCTATTGTCTTATGTAAGGGCTCATTTTTTGCAGGATGAGGTGAGGTTTTCATTGGTACCATTTTGGGGTAAATACGCCTTTTTGATCGCTTGGTATTACTCTTTTTGTGAGTCAAGGTGAAAAAATAGCTGTTTTGGCATAGTTTTTTACAGCATTCACCTGAGGGGGCAAGTCATGTGATATTTTTATAGAGCAGGTTGTTACGAACGCGGCGATACCCAATATGTCTAACATTTTTATTATTGTTAAGTTTTACACATTAGATGCATTTTAGAACAGAATTAAATCTTGTTTATGTGTTGCCATTTTCAGAGAGCCATATTTTTTTTATTTTTTGGGCGATTGTCTCAGGTAGGGTATCATTTTTGCAGGACAAGATGACGGTTTGATTGGTACCAATTTGTGTTAAATACACCTTTTTAAACGCCTGCTATTACACTTTTTGTGAGGGAAGAGGGAAAAAAAATGGCTATTTTGGCATAGTTTTTTTTTTTTTTTTACAGCATTCGCCTGGGGGGCCATCTCATGTAATATTTTTATAGAGCAGGTTGTTACGGACGTGGCGATACCCAATATGTCTAACATTTTTATTTTTGGAAAGTTTTACACATTAGATGCATTTGTGAACAGAATAAAATCTTTTTTTTGTGTTGCTATTTTCTGAGAGCCATTTTTTTTTATTTTTCAGGCGATTGTCTTAGTTAGGGTCTCATTTTTTGCGGGACAAGATTACGGTTTGATTGGTACCATTTTGGGGTACATACGCTTTTTTGATCGCCTGCTATTACACTTTTTGTAAGGGAAGGTGACCAAAAAATGTCTGTTTTGGCACAGTTTTTTTTTTTTTTTTACTGCGTTCACCTGGCGAGGTGGATGACGTGATATTTTTATAGAGCCGGTCGATACGGACGCGGCGATACCTAATATGTATACCTTTCTTTTTTCACCTTTTTTTTACCATTTTTTTAACTTTTTTTTTGAAAATGGCTTATTTTTTTAACTTTTATTATTATTATTTATTTATTTTTACTTTATTTTTTAACTTTTCATTTTCCACTTTATTTAACTTTTGGAGGTCTGATCCCCTTTACAATGCATTACAATACTTTTGTATTGTAATGCATTGGCTGTAAGTGTATTACTCAGTGTAATACACTTACAGCCTGCTTCCTGTGCGATCCAGGGGGCTGGATCGCACAGGAATGCAGGGATAGCAGCCACGATGCCTAAGGAAGGCATCGGGCTGCTATCCAAGCCATCGGGTCCCCGTCACAGCAGCACGGGGATCCGATGGCCCCGCTCGCCATCCTGAATAGCGGCGGACCATGCCGCACACCTCATGTGCCGCGGTCAGTGCTGACCGCGGCACATGAAGGGTTAATGCGCCGGCATCGGTGTTTTCACCGATGCTGGCGCATTCAGCAGGGGTCCGGCTATTGGGCACAGCCGGACCCCCGTCGCTCGTCCGTCCTGGGGCTCCCTGACACCCCTTTTCTGCAGCGCCGTCTTTAGAAGGCGCTGCAGACTGGGGACTTGCGCCGCCCGCCGTCTAAAGACAGTGGGCGGTCGGCAAGATGTTAATTATACGGAAAGGGGGGTGATTTGAACTTTTATATATTTTTTATTTTTTATATATTTTTTAACTTTTTTTTATTTTTTTTTGACTATTTTAAAGCTCAAATATGAGCTAATATATTGTGGCTTTTTTTTTCTTTATGAGTTTCTAGACTGAGATAAATCCAAGAATTGCTCATTTCTTATCCTGGCCTGCCATCTAGTGGCCAGAATAAGAATTGCACTTTGAAAACTGTAATCCTCACCAGCGAGGATTACAGTTTTCATATGGTGTACAGACACCCCGATTGGTCACTCGGGGCATCTGTACACCACCCGGAAGCGTACGCTTCCGGGTTCAGACGCAACTAGATGCCGTGATCACGTGTGATCACGGCATCTAAACGCCCAGCAAGATGCCGCCGATCAGGTAAGTAGCGGCAAGTCTCTGCTGTTAGAAACAGCAGAGACTTGCCAGCCATGACGCCCGCCCAGTGTAAGGGTTAAACCTGCCAAGTGTGAATAAAACACTAAATTCTGGTTAAGAACCGTTTTTGTGCCTCTGTACTTCGTCTGCTCACCCTGCCTACCTGGGCGAATACCCACAGAGTGAATTACAAACCTGGCAATTTGATTTGCCCAGTGCATTACAATTGCCAACAAATCCTGAATCTCAAATTGGGTAAAAAATGTGCTTATCTCTAGTGCTGTACATTCTGTGTTCTGGACCTTCTATAAAAAAAAAAAAAAAGTAAAAAAATTGATATTTTGGCTAAAATCATATATTGCACCTGGACTTTGCTGCAATTGTTTTATTAATTTCTGCAGCAGTGATTAGTGATGAGCAAAGAATTTATAAATTCTATTCAGCTTCTTCTCTGAATTTTACAAAAAACAATTGCTTCATGACGAATTACTTTGTCACAAAGCGCATTTCTTAGCAGTGGGTGCAATGACAGAGAGTGTACCCCTCAGATGCCGTGTTTATAGCTGATCACAGCATCTAACAATAATAACACAGTGTAAAATAAATTTAAAAAATACATTAAATCATACTTACCTCATCCATTGATCGCAACCAGCCAGCCGCCGCCATCTTGATTGAAGAGCCCATGATGACGTCAACACGCCAGCCGGCATTGTGACGACATACGTCACCTCGCACAGGATTTCAAGGAAGATCTTCAATCAAGATGGCTCGTCACGATCAAATGGATGAGGTAAGTATGATGTTTTTTTATTTTGTGCCTCCATTCAGGGAAAAAAAAAAATTTTCGAGGAAATTTGGCTTAGCAGCGAATCAAATTTTCTCTTAAATTCTGAACAAATTCACTTTGTGGACTTCGATTCGCTCAACACTAGTAGTGATATTTTTCACAGATTTACCAATACCACCTCCGTAGTCTGGTATGTGAATGGATCCTCAGGTGGCATTGTTTAGTTATTCCTCAGTTAGTAGATAGGGTTGATAGTGCTTTGTGTGTCTAAGTGTGTGTAGCAGTAGTGTGGTAGTACCATGTGATGGCTTTGGACCAGCCACAAAATAATTTGGGAAAACATTAATAATTTACTTTAGCTTAAATATTTTAATTTATCTTTTTGACCAGGATTTGAGGTGAATTTTAGTATAATGCGGTCCGTGCCTGCTGACATCTCCCATATTCGGGTGGGCACCTATGCCAGAACACTCAACCCTCCTCTAGTCCTTGCATGTCAGCAGTCTGTGCCCGCTGGCATCTCCCTCCTCCCACCCAGCACATCTATCAGAATGCCTGGGGTTCTACTTGTTGAAAGCTGTAGGCTGCTTATGGCCTGTCTTCCTCTTGTCTGCTGTTTTTTCCTCTCTCAGGGTGCACATGCTTTACCCTGCTCGTAAAGGGCCGGCACGCATGCAGGCTAAATGGTCCCCAGGAATGGTTGCCTGTCCTAGGTTCTTTAAGGTACCACCCCCTGTGGGAAGGTGCCTGAACAATAGGATCAATAGCTAATCTAGGCTTGTGGAGGTTGTCTGATCTTCCATGCCTGACCGCTGCCTAAATTTTACCAGTTCCACCTGTCCTGACCATTTGATTGTTTTCCATATTGAAAAAACTCTGCCTGCCCCTACCTCAGTTTGTCCACTGACTAGGTTTTCTCCTGTCCCCATCGTCTGTTGCACCGGTACCTCTCGACTTACCTGGGTCAGCTGTCACTGAAAGGAGAGTTCTCCAAGAGGTTGTGGTCTGGTGGTTCCCTTGCTGCAAGGGCCAGATTATCTCTGTATTATGGTGGAAGGGTGAAAACGAAGCAGATTACTTAGATAACAACTTTAGGAGTAGCCCTAAGCCAAATCCTCTCAAGTGACACACTGGTTACACCAGGGGCGGACTGGGAACTTAAAGTGGCCCTGGAAAAAAAATTAAAAGTGACCCCATTTTGTAGGCAATGCCAAATTAACAAAAGTTAGGGCAACAGGAGTAAGCAGGGTCAACAATACCATAGTGCAAAATGCCATCCCAGCAGAACCAAATAACATAGTGTGGCACAATATACTGCCCCAAAAGCTGTCCCTCTGTGCAGGTAAAGGGAGCAACAGAGACAATCTGAGCAGGGTCAATAATATTCTGAGAACACAGCTATATTTAGCCTTGTTCTGCCCAAGCAGGTGTTGATGGTTATATGTAAGACTACAACTAATGCCCCAAACACATCAGCTAAAAAATGAAGATTGTCAAAGGCAGTACTACACTCAGTGCGCCTTTATTAATGAAAACGTGCCACATTTTAAATACAAAATATTGCGCTAATGTAAGTCTCTTATTTAATTGTGTTAAAAGGCAGACAGGGTCACCTTCAGGGGTACTGAATATTAACGCTAGCCACCTCTCACATGAGAGGAAAAAATGACCTAATCGGTTCATTCAGTGAGTGAGTGCAATAGTGAGCTAATTGATGCATCAGGGACGTGTTACAATGAGATAATGGATACATCAAGGGAGCTATTTGTGATCTCCAACATTCTCATTTCATGAGAATAAATACTGACAGTAATAATAAAATACCACTATGCTTTACATGTGAGTGAAACAGAAAAACGGCACAAAGCTGGCAAAAATGTTAAAGGGGTATTTCCATCTCATTGATCATAGTTTAAAATGTAGTAATGGTGGCCTTGATAATTTTTGTGATTGTAAGTGATTAGCCATATTTTCCTCATTTTTATATAATCACATTTTCATACCCTGTTGTTGTCACTTGGTTTCCATGGGATACGGTCCGCTTTTCACAATTTCGGAGCGGGCCGCGCTTGCGCAGACAGCAGTCACTTTTCACCCAGGCAGCCGCTTCTTTCTTCTGGAGCGCGCACGTAGCCGCGCATGCGCATAGGATATTCCTTCACTTCAATGTCTGATACAGAGCAGCGCTTTTGTGTCTGTGCCGCACAGGCTCTGTATGCGATCACAGACATCGCTGGAGAGACAGAGAAGAGAGGATCGCGAGCTGGAGACACGGACCTGAATCTACAGAGGTAAGTATAAAAAAAAAAAAAAAAAAAAAAAAAACCCACTATATACACCAACAATTTTTGGCCCCAAAATATTTGTTCTCATATATATATATATATATATATATATATATATATATATATATATATATATATATATAATTATTCTTAAAGCAAAAAAACAAGTCTCAGCAGCACTGAATGAGGAAAAACGAGGTGCACGCCAAACAGACCAGACCAAGGTCCCAGCATGTAAAAAAGAAAAAAGAGGCAGCACTCTCCAGTAAAAAAGTGAAAAAATGAAAGTCTTTATTTACCCATGTGGGATTGCGACGTTTCGGCCCAGACTGAGCTTATCTCAAGCTTGAGATAGGCTCAGTCTGGGCCGAAACGTCGCAATCCCACATGGGTAAATAAAGACTTTCATTTTTTTCACTTTTTTACTGGAGAGTGCTGCCTCTTTTTTATAATTATTCTTATATACAAAACAAAAACTATAATTATAACTAAAATAATTGGCTGGCTAAAGTGAGTTTAGATATTACTTTTTACACTATTTGGGGATGATACTGGAAATACAGCGATTTATGCACAATGGGAAGCGCATTTGAATTTTTTTTTTTATGATGGACATTGTTTTTTATATTTTTTTATTTTGATATTGGGGACACTGGGTGTGGATGGGGGCCATTATACTGTGGAGGGAGGGTGAGGGGGACACAAATTTATTGTATTTTGGGGTGGGGGGGAATAGGGACATGATAGACAGTGGGGAGCGCTATTTTATTTTGAGGTGCACAGATTTTAAATTTTTTTATATTGATATTTGGGACAGTAGGGGAAAATATATGTAGTGTAAAGGGAGACTGGGTGTGGATGGGGGCCATTATACTGTGGAGGGGGGGTGAGGGGGGACATAAATTTATTGTCTCTGGGGGGGGGGGGGGGGAATAGGGACCTGACAGACCCGGGGAACGTATTTTTATTTTGAGGTGCACATTTTTTTTTATATATTGATATTAGGGACACTAGGGGGAAAATAAGGCCCCTTTCACACGGGCGTGATGTCCGCGTGGGTGCAATGTGTGATGCGAACACATTGCACCCGCACTGAATCCTGACCCATTCATTTAAATGGGGCTTTTCACATGAGCGAACTTTTTCACGCATCTGTTCGTCGTTGCGTGAAAATTGCAGCATGTTCTATATTCTGTGTTTTTCACGCAACCCTGGCCCCATTGAAGTGAATGGGTTTGCGTGAAAAATCGCATTGCATCCGCAACCAGGTGCAGATGCAATGCGGGATTCACTGACGGTTGCCTATCAATGTTGTTTGTAAACATTCAGTTTTTTCTAACGCGGGTGGAAAATGCTTCGCACCCACGTGGAAAAAACTAAACAAACGTACACAATCGCAGTCAAAACTGACTGCGATTGTGTGCGGATTGGTGCGGATGCGTGCGGATTTTCCGGAACGCACCCGGACCTAATCCGCGACGCTCGTGTGAAAGAATCCTAAATGTGGTGTAAAGGGACACTACGGTGGTGGTGGCTATTATACTTTGGAAGGATGGTTAGGGAGGACATAAATGTATTGACTCTTGGGGTAACAAATAGACAACGGACAGACACCGGGGAGCGCATTTTTTATTTTGCGGCCCAAATTTATTTATTTTTTTTATATTCATATTAGGGACACTGAGGGGGGGGGGAAGAGATAAATGTGGTGTAAAAGGAAAGACAGGTGTAGCGGAGCTGTATAGGAAGCAGTCCATCCACAGTGTGAGAGGGAAAGACAGATGTAGCAGAGCTGTATGGGTAGTGGTTCATGCACAGTGTGAGAGTGAAAGACAGATGTAGCAGAGCTGAGTTAGAAGTTGCTTACCTATTGGGGGAGGTGAAGACAGATGTAGCGGAGCTGTATAGGTAGCGGTTCATCCACAGTGTGAGAGAAAGACAGATGTAGCAGAGTTGTATGGGTAGCAGTTCAGGCACAGTGTGAGAGAGAAGGACAGATGTAGCAGAGCTGTATGGGTAGTGGTTCAGGCACAGTGTGAGACAGAAAGACAGATGTAGCAGAGCTGTATGGGTAGTGGTTCATCCACAGTGTGAGAGAGAAAGACAGATGTAGCAGAGCTGTATGGGTAGCAGTTCATCCATAGAGTGAGAGAGAAAGACAGATGTAGCAGAGCTATATGGGTAGCAGTTCATCCACAGTGTGAGAGAGAAAGTCAGATGTAGCAGAGCTGTATGGGTAGCGGTTCAGGCACAGTGTGAGAGAGGACAGATGTAGCAGTGCTGTATGAGTAGCGGTTCAGGCACAGTGTGAGACAGAAAGACAGATGTAGCAGAGCTATAAGGGTAGCAGTTCAGGCACAGTGTGAGAGGGAAAGACAGATGTAGCAGAGTTGAGTTGGAAGTTGCTTAGCTATTGTGGGAGATGAGGACAGATGTAGCAGTGCTGTATAGGAAGCTGTTGAGCAAAAGAGCTAGAGGGGATTGGTGAGGGATGATATAGCAGACCTGTATATGCTGGATATGCATCTATATATATATATATATATATATATATATATATATATATATAGTCAAAAGTGTATAAACAACTGCAGTAGATCTATAATGTAAACAAATCTGCATCAGTGCTGGTGGTTGGGGGATGGTAATATTTTATGTGAGGCAATAGCACAGATAATTAGGTTACTAGCTAACATGTTATGGGGACAATGTACAATAGTAAATTATTGTTTTTATGGTAAGAATGGGCTTGTAAAAGATAAAACATGTTTTGTGTGTAAAACTATATTAGAATGCAAGAGAGCCACTTGTTACTGTCTGCTTAGCTCACTTTGGCTCTCTGAGTGAGGATTCCACAGCAGGAATGATATGCTTCACAGACACTGCAGGCTGATGACTCATACTATCCACATGAACAAGCATGCAAGGACTGAGCTCTCAGTGTGACATCATAAGGAGGCGTGGCAGTCCTTCACTCAAACTGCCTAAGCCCGCCCAGCCTTAGAAGCAGGAAACCAGGAAGTGAACAGCAGAGCTGGCTGCTGGTAAGGCTGAAATAGCAAGATGAGAATACCCCTTTAACCTACAACATACAGTATAGACCAAAAGTTTGGACACACCTTCTCATTCAAAGAGTTTTCTGTATTTTCATGACTATGAAAATTGTAGATTCACACTGAAGGCATCAACACTATTAATTAACACATGTGGAATTATATACTTAACAAAAAAGTGTGAAACAACTGAAAATATGCTTATATTCTAGGTTCTTTAAAGTAGCCACCTTTTGCTTTGATTACTGCTTTGCACACTCTTGGCATTCTCTTGATGAGCTTCAAGAGGTAGTCACCTAAAATAGTATTCCAACAGTCTTGAAGGAGTTCCCAGAGATGCTTAGCACTTGTTGGCCCTTTTGCCTTCAATCTGCGGTCCAGCTCACCCCAAACCATCTCGATTGGGTTCAGGTCTGGTGACTGTGGAGGCCAGGTCATCTGGCGTAGCACCCCATCACTCTCCTTCTTGGTCAAATAGCCCTTACACAGCCTGGAGGTGTGTTTGGGGTCATTGTCCTGTTGATAAATAAATGATGGTCCAACTAAACGCAAACCGGATGGAATAGCATGCCGCTGCAAGATGCTGTGGTAGCCATGCTGGTTCAGTATGCCTTTAATTTTTAATAAATCCCCAACAGTGTCACCAGCAAAGCACCCCCTCACCATCACACCTCCTCCTCCATGCCCATGCTTCACGGTGGGAACCAGGCATGTAGAGTCCATCCGTTCACCTTTTCTGCGTCGCACAAAGACACGGGTGGTTGGAACCAAAGATCTCAAATTTGGACTCATCAGACCAAAGCACAGATTTCCACTGGTCTAATGTCCATTCCTTGTGTTCTTTAGCCCAAACAAGTCTTTTCTGCTTGTTGCCTGTCCTTAGCAGTGGTTTCCTAGCAGCTATTTTACCATGAAGGCCTGCTGCACACAGTCTCCTCTTAATAGTTGTTATAGAGATGTGTCTGCTGCTAGAACTCTGTGTGGCATTGACCTGGTCTCTAATCTGAGCTGCTGTTAACCTGCGATTTCTGAGGCTGGTGACTCGGATGAACTTATCCTCTGCAGCAGAGGTGACTCTTGGTCTTCCTTTCCTGGGGCGGTCCTCATGTGAGCCAGTTTCTTTGTAGCGCTTGATGGTTTTTGCGACTGCACTTGGGCACACTTTCAAAGTTTTCCCAATTTTTCGGACTGACTGACCTTCATTTCTTAAAGTAATGATGGCCACTCGTTTTTCTTTACTTAGCTGCTTTTTTCTTGCCATAATAAAAATTCTAACAGTCTATTCAGTAGGACTATCAGCTGTGTATCCACCTGACTTCTGCCCAACACAACTCATGGTCCCAACCACTGGCGTACCGCCCATAGCGGCAGACCACGCAGCTGCTATGGGGCCCGGGAGTTTTAGAGGCCCGGGCACGCTGATTGGCCCCGCCCCCTTTCCTATCAAACATCTCCCTTGCAATACATTTATCTGCTGTGCTCTGCTGCTTCCTCTGCCTAATATTGCTACAGCAGCAGAGCAGTTTGTGAGAGAGAGGGCCCGGCAATATGAGCAGCGCTTCACTGTTCTAACCTCCTGACCACTGACCTGGAAAGCCATCCTCTGCAAGGTAGTGTAAACTCCCGCATCCCACAGTGATACAAAGAGCACATTCAATATGACTGTTATGTAGTCGCTCACACTGTGAGCTGCTGAGGGGGAGGGGGGACACTAGTGTGCTGGATGCTGGTTAAAGTGTGTGATGTAGGTGTAGTAGGGAAACAGGGAGTTAGTGGTTGTGCTGGTGTGTGTGTGTGAATATATATATATATATATATATATATATATATATATATATATATACACACAGTGGAGGAAATAAGTATTTGATCCCCCACTGACTTTTAAAGTTTTAATACTAAAAAATAAATGAAACGTCTCATAATTTTATGTCAGCTTTATTTTAACAGTGTCACATAGAATATCAAAAGAAAAACGGAGAAAATTACATGAAATGAAAAATAAAAAATAATTTTCATTTCTTTGAGGGAAATAAGTATTTGATCCCCTAGGAAAACATCATTTAATACTTGGTGGCAAAACCCTTGTTGGCAAGCCCAGCAGTCAGACGTTTCTTATAGTTTTTTATAAGGTTTGCACACACTTCAGGAGTAATTTTGTCCCACTCCTCTCTGCAAATCATCTCCATATCCTTAAGGTTTTTAGGCATGCATTTGGAAACGCGAAGCTTCAGCTCTCTCCATAGATTTTCGATGGGATTGAGGTCAGGAGACTGGCTAGGCCATTCCATGACCTTGATATGCTTCTTATGGAGCCACTCCTTTGTTTCCTTGGCTGTATGTTTTGGGTCGTTGTCGTGCTGAAAGACCCATCCACGACCCATTTTCAGTGCCCTGGCGGAGGCAAGGAGGTTGTCACCCAGGATTTTGCGATACATGGCCCCGTTTATCTTCCCGTCAATGTGGTGAAGTTGGCTTGTGCCCTTAGAAGAAAAACACCCCCAAAACATAATACTTCCACTACCATGCTTGACGGTGGGGATGGTATTCTTAGGGTCATATTCTGTATTTTTCTTCCTCCAAACACGTCGAGTTGAGTTGAGGCCAAAGAGCTCAATTTTTGTCTCATCTGACCACAGCACCTTCTCCCAGTCTCTCTCTCGGAGTCATTAATATGTTCATTGGCAAACTTGAGGAGGGCCTGGACGTGAGCCTTCTTGAGCAGAGGAACCTTGCGTGCACTGCAGGATTTTAAACCATTACGTCTCAGTGTATTACCAGTGTTTTTTTTGGAGACTGTGGTCCCAGCTGCCTTGAGATCATTACTCAGCTCCTCCCGTGTAGTTCTTGGCTGATTTTTAGCCTCTCATGATGAATGAGACTCCACAAGGTGATATCTTACATGGAGCTCCAGGCCTGGTTCGATTGACAGTAATGTTGTACTTCTTCCACTTCCGAATAATTGCACCAACAGTTGTCACCTTCTCATCCAGCTTCTTACTTATGGCTTTGTAGCCCATTCCAGCCTTGTGTAGGTCAACAGTTTTGTCCCTGACATCTTTAGACAGTTCTTTAGTCTTGCCCATGGTGGAGATGTTGGAGTGTCACTGAGACTGTTGGCAGGTGGCCTTTTATATAGGTGACAATTTGGGATAGGTGTCTCTCATCCAGGTAACGACTTCACTGCGATTAGGGTGTGTCAGTGGTCTGTGGGAGCCAACATTAGTCATGGTTTTACTAGGGGATCAAATACTTATTTCCCTCAAAGAAATGCAAATTATTTTTTATTTCTCATTTCATGTAATTTTCTCTGTTTTTCTTTTGATATTCTATGTGGCACTGTTAAAATAAAGCTGGCATAAAATTATGAGACATTTCATTTATTTTTTAGTATTAAAACTTTTAAAGTCAGCGGGGGATCAAATACTTATTTCCTCCACTGTATATATATATATATATATATATATACAGACCTGTTCACAGCTTATTCACCTCACAGCACTTTCCATAGACTTCAAACTCCCATAGACTTATACTTGAAATTCTGAAGGGGGTTCAGTCCATGTCCCTTATTGCCTTATTACTATTTCTAATAGGGCAATAAGGGGCAGGGACTGAATTCCCCTCAGAATTTCAAGTATATGTCTATGTATTATTATTAGTTTTTTGTGAACTTGTGTTTTCAAGTTTGGCGTACAAGGTTTGGGTTATCTAAGAATTCCGTTACCACGGACCATAATTTAGTGGAATGGTAGCGGAATCCATAACGGAATTCTTAGATAACCCGAACCTTGTATGCTGTACTTTTTATTGGGGGGAGGGGAGGGGGCCCAATTCTAAGTTTTGCAGTGGGGCCCCATGATTTCTATTTACGCCCCTGCTACATCCCTATCCTTTTCCCCAACATTGATACTTGATAAGTCCTGGAGGATTTCATGGGGGAATTTGCCTACTATGCTCATCATGTCTGCCAAACTTCTTATACCTTATAGGTTTGATAAGATGTAGTCCCCATGGCATGCCTGGTATGAAACAAATAACAGGCCCCTCTCAAGTACCCCTGCCAGTAGTGGGACTGTTTGATAATCTTCTCTGACTGTTGATATGTTTATTGCCATGCCATAATGCCTTTTTAGCTACATCATGCAGTTACATCAACAAAAAAAAAAAAAACTTTTGATATGTGACAATGAAAAAAAATAGATTTGCTGGGACCTTAAAGGGGTATTTCATCTTTTTGATACTGATGACCTATCAGACTGGTGTGTGTCCAACACCTGCCACCAGACTGATTAACTGTTTTTGGCAGCCGCTAGTGTCGTAGACTATACAGTGGGTGGAGCCAGAAGCAGAAGGCTCCATCTATTTTCCCAGGAAGCGATGCACTCAGAGCTCCCCACTCCATTCAGTTGCCATGGCAGCCTTGGGCAGGGGCAGATTGGTAACTTAAAGTGACACTGGAAAAAACTAAACGTGTTGTATCCAAATTGACAGAAGGTGTGGCAACAGAAGTAGGTGGGGCCAGTGATACAGTAGTGCAGGACAAAATACTTCCCCAGCAGAACCAAATACCACAGTGCAGCATAAAGCCCCACCAGAGCCAGATACCACAGTACAGAACAATATACTGCCTGAGCAGAACCAGATATCACAGTGCAGCACATTACTCTGCCTCAGCAGGACCAAACACCATAGTGCAGCACAAAATGCTGCCACCGGCACCACAATATTCAACTGTATCTTCATCCTGAGGACATAAATACAGTTGAATTCAGGAGGGGACCTGTGGCCACTGGCCAGGAGCATAAGTACCTGAAGCTCCCACGTTAATTAATGCTTAGAGCGTCAGATCTTTATGTGCCTTTCTGGTGGCCAAAAGGAGGGCTTGGGTGGCCCTCTGGACATCGGCCCACCGGGAAATTTTCTTGTAGGGTCTATGGTTAGTCTGCCTATGGCCTCGGGCCTTCTGCCAAAGTGAAGATCCTATCAGGCCATTAGGGCTCTAACCCCTGACGAAGCCACAGCTAGTGGTGAAACATGTCGGGTGGGCTAATGTGCGCAATATTTTAGGCTAACTGGCTATAATGTTCAGGTGCATGTGAATGTATGTATGTGGCTATCAGGGTGAGCACTTCTCAGGCAGGGACAGATGGCAATATTCCAATGTGTGAATGCACTAGGGTAAGCACTATTCAGGCAGCGACAGACCGCAGCAACTGCATGAATGAGTACTATGGAGTAAATATCTGCATTGAATATAGCGATTAAAGCCTCCTTAGATGACTCACTAGTGAGTGGTAATTATAATTGCCTGTGAGATCTAGAGAGAGAGAGAGAGAGATTGTACCCTCTTTAGTGAATAAGCAAATACAATTATATCAGGGCAAAACCACTCCTATCAATAGAGGTTTATTGCTAATGTGAACTGTATGAATTGAATACAGCTTCACAAGTTGATTTTCAACCCTTAGCGGTCTAATCCCCTCCTGTACCCTGATAACCAAACACTGATAGTCACTGGTGATTAGTTCGTATTGTTCCACACCATATAAACCTTTTTGCAGGAAGATTCCCATCTTTTGAGGGACAAGTGTCAGGGAGTCTGGGAAGGATGACAGACCCTGAGCTTCCCACAACCACTGTCCCTGCCTATTGCCCCCCTACGCTAGATCGTAGGGCGACAACTGGACGACAAAACCCTTTACTGGCTAGCGGGGAGTTGGAAGGACAGACTAACTAAACGAACACGTAACACAGAAGAGTAGTTAACAGTCCAAGGTTGGCAACGAGAGAGCATAAACAGGCAAAATCACAATCCAAGAGCTAGTCCAATATACAGGCCGGGGTCAAAACACAGGAGAGTAGAAAGTACCGAATCAGCAGGCAGAAGACGAAGTCCAAGATACAAATCCACAGGTCAAACACAGGAAACAAGCACAAGGATAAACGCTGGTGATGAGCCACAAGAGACAATCAAACACTGGCAATGCACTGGAGGGAGAGAGGAGTATTTATGCAACCAGAGATCCCACCCCTGTGCTCTGAATGGACCAAGCTCCAGAAGCCCGATCATCATCAACACCTGAGAATTAACCCAACATGAACAGGACATAACATGAGGCCGGGCGTCGACTGCCTAGCAGTTGAGTAGAAATGTGAACAAGGTACAAAGAGACTAGGCGTGGACTGCCTAACACAGCCCAATTCACACTGAGTGTACGAAGTCTGACAACAAGCACTTGGAAAGTGATGCGGATATTATTGGCTACACAAATTGCCAACCTGTAGGGAACCTCTGCGCATACAGGGATATATGGATCCCCTCTGTGCATAAATACAAACAAATAGATGGTTGGCAAAAATGAGCAGCCTCAGCCTTTCCTAGTTATACGAAAAAACAGGCATGGTCCCTTTAGGCTCCATTCACACGTCCTGTTTTTCTTTCCTGATTCGATCCTGATCCTGATCTGGATCCATTCATTTCAATGGGTCCTGAAAAAATCAGGATCGAATCAGGAAAGAAAAACAGGATGTGTGAATGGAGCCTTACTCTAATATATAACATCAGGGAAGGCTAATTTCAAGCCAGTTTCCACATAGAAAGAGTGAAGCTTTCTCCTGTGATAGAGAATACGACCTTCTCCAGTCCCCTTATCAACATACATTAATAAGTAAAATCAATATAAAAATAAAACACGCTAGCCAGTTGATAGTTTTAGAACACTTTTCTTTATTGTTTATTCTTAAGCAAAAAAATAAATAAAAGTTATATTTTAATTATAGGATCGGATATTGAGGGTCCCTAGTGGGATTTTTTTGTCATCCGTAATACAGATGACGTTGGTTTAATTGATAGATATTTTGTCACCCTTTTTCTCCCTTACGACCTCTACTGTACAGATCTCAGCATAGTCTTTGTGAAACTCATATTTTTGTACAGTGATGTGTTGCATATTTCTTTGTCTTCATTATATGCTATGTTTACCCATTAATATCTCAATATGTCTGTAAATATTGCCAGGACATAATGTTATCATGCCCATGTACTATTATTTTTATTTTAAAAAATGGGAAAAAAAAAGGTCAAAATTCAAATCACCCTCTTTCCACATTTTAAAAATAAAAATAAACAATAAAAAATGAAGGTCATTACTACTGCCACATCCCAAAATGTCCATACTATTAAAATATATAAATATTTATCCCATACGTTGAACAAAGTAACATAAAAAAGATCAAAAGACCGATTCACCAGTCACAAAAAATTAATTAATTAATTTAGATTAAAAAAATATCAAAAATTCATACACACTCCAGTATGGTATCAATAAATACTACACATCACAATGCGTGCGGCGGGCGTCATGGCCGGCAAGTCTCTGCTGTTTCTAACAGCAGAGACTTGCCGCTACTTACCGCCATAGGCGGCGTCTTCCTGGGCCTTCTGATGCCGTGATCACACGTGATCACGGCATCAGGATGCGTCTGAACCCGGAAGCGTACACTTCCGGGTGGTGTACAGACGCCCCGAGTACACCATATGAAAACTGTAATCCTGGTTGGTGAGGATTACAGTTTTCAAATTGCAATTCTTATTCTGGCCACTAGATGGCAGGCCAGGATAAGAAATGAGCAATTCTTGGATTTATCTCCATCTAGTAAATCCCTGATTGCTCATAAAGAAAAAATATAACACAATATATTAGCTCATATTTGAGCTTTAAAATAATCACAAAAAAATGTTAAAAAAAATGTTAAAAAATATATAAAAAATAAAAAATATATAAAAGTTCAAATCACCCCCCTTTCCGTATAATTAAAAAATAAATACCTAAATAACAATAAATATAGACATCATGGGTATCACCGTGACCAAAAACGCCCGTACTTTTAAAATATAAAAAAAAATTCTAATACGGCGAATTGTGTGGCAGAAAAAGGCGTCCAAATGGCGATTCGCTGTTTTTTGTCGCTTTTTTTTCTAAAAAAAATTAAATAAAAAGTGATCAAAAAGTCAAACACACCCCAGAATGGTATCAATAAAAACTTCAGATTGTCCCGCAAAAAATGAGCTCCCATACAGCTCCGTACACATAAATACCAAAAAGTTATAGGGGTCAAGATATGACAAAAAAAAAAAAAGGCCAACTTTATAATTATTTTATCACTATCAAAACGCAGGAAAAACTATACATATTAGGTATTGCCAGATTCGTACTGACCAGTAGAATGAAAGTAACTGTTTTAATGAACATCGAATGTAGTAAATAAGAAACCCGTAGAACTGTAGCGGAATAGCGTTTTTTTTTTAAATTTCACCCGATTTGGAATTTTTTTCCAGCTTCACACTACACCATATGCAATATTAAATGGTGGCGTTGGAAAGTACAACTTGTCCCGCAAAAAACAAGCCCTCATACAGCTATGTGAACAGAAAAATAAAACAGTTATGGCTGTTTGAAGGCAGGGAGCGCAAAACGAAAATGCATAACCGAAAAAACCTCCAGGGTAGAAAGGGTTAAAACACAAGAAAAACTATAAAAATGTGGTATTGCTGTAATTTTACTGACTTGAAGAATAGATTTAACATGTGAGTTTTACCACATAGGGAACCCTGTAAAAACGAAATCCATAAAACTATGGTGGAAATGCATTTTTCTTCCATTTCCACCTTTTTCCAGCTTCCCATTACATTGTATGCAATATAAAATGGTGTTATCAGTAGGTACAACAACCTCATATGTGCTCTGCAATAGATGGTAATAATGTGATCCTGCATATGATATGCCATCATGGTTGAGCAGGCTGACAGAAAAATTCACCAATATTCTAGTTAATATTGATGACCACAGGAGTGATTTTAGGGTATGGTTACACAGCGACATTCGTCGTGCGGGATTTCATGTTATGTGATTCGATGATGTCTGAATGCAATATGTGACATGCTGCAACTGCGACATGAAAAAATCTGACTTGGAGTTGCAGCATATTGTATGTGGCATTGCGACACCATTGAAATATATTTTATGAAATGTCCCCAAACACACCAATGATAATAGCAACTCAATACACTGGCATAGATACTAATCCTACTGTGCGGACCAACCAACGCCATGCAGTTTGAAAAGTTAGCAGCAACTCAAAGGCGTTGGCTTTAAGCAAAGGCAAATTTTGTCCTTATAATGCCGTGTTGAGAGTCATTCCACTTAGCTTGATCCAACTGTTTGACACTACTATGTAACCGTCTGCACAATTCAAGGACCATACACATGCGTTACTTTACAAGGAAACAATGGATTCGAGAGTCCATTGTTCAGTCTGTTAGGCTCGGCGTCTGGCCCTGTTCATATTAAAGTAGTAGATTTGTTACTAGTGTTCTCTTTCATTCATAAAGATGTATCCTCACTGTTTGCAACAAGAGGGAAGAAATCTGAGGCAGCACAAAGCAACATATTCATAACACACCTAAGAGTCCTTGAGTTCTGGCAGGAGAGTGAGTTTGAATAAGAAGTCACCTTTAATAACGGAACAGTCCCGAACTGAACCTGATAATATTGTAACATTTTATGACTATTCTATTCATATGCCGTAGCCTCCCATACATAAGCCTAACCTTCAGTGTTGAAGCATGTAAAAAATATCATTGTGCTTCTAATTCACGCAAATAGAGTTATGATAAAGTCATTATACAGTACAGACAGAGAAAGACAGACAGTAAAGTCTGACATCTGTATTAGGGCTTCTTCACACTTCAGTGATCACATCCATGTGCTCTCTAGTCTGTCATCGATGTATGTGGGAGAAGTCTCCGATGAGTGTGAGTGGCAATCTTTTGTACAAGCAATGGTAGATAGTGAATAGAGATGAGCTAATCTATTTGCCACTTCGTATATTTGTTACGAATCCTCCTGATTTCCTACCCCGAAGCGAATCCGGAATTATTCAGATTCGCTTCGTAAGATTCGTAAATGTTCTTAAAACTAAAGCTACGTACGTTACGTATGCATTCTTCTTGCCCCCTGGCCCCGAGAAGCGGGAAAATGACGATATACCCCCTCAAGAGCGGGAAAGTGAAGATACGCCCCCCTCAGAAGCGGGAAAAACCAGCCCGGCCCACCGGGAACTATTTGCAAGTATAGGGAGTGAAGACTCCTCCCTAATTACTCCGCCCTCCTCTCCAGTTCAAGCCAGCGGTGAACAAGATACCACAGCATGGTGAAACAACTGCAACCAAAGTGAGGAGAGATGGTGTTTGGTAGCTTCACTCCAGAGTAGATCAGAGTGTCACAATTGTCCAAGAGAATCCCACCGGCACCTGAGGTGTCCGCCGTGCCGGCTGGTGCGGCGGAGGCGGCTGGAGCGTCCACTTTGCCTCCCAGGAGGAGAACAACAACACCTTCCATGTGGCAGAATCCCATCATGCCTGCATCAGTGATGGCCCACGCCCAGACCCCATGGGACTATAAGAAAGCGTTGGAGGACTGGGTCATCCAAGTGCTTGACTATCTGAGGCTGGGAGACCCTACGCTGGAACGGCGTAAAGGAACCGTCCTATGGTTTTCAGTCAAGCGAGGCTGTGGCTTCCTTGCGGACGACAAGGACGGGGAGGAGTACTTTGTTGGCCGCAGGTCTGTGAAACGGTCTTACCTGCCCCAAGCCCGTCATAGCCTATACGAGGGGGATCAGGTCGAAAATACCCCCATGGCATCCCTGAAAGACCCCTTTGCTACAGGGGTAACCTTATTGTCTAAGCCCCTGGTACCTGCATCGCAAGCCGAGACCAGACCGGATGATCCACATCCACAGGACGTGTGCGCTGCCTACAAGAGTCCCCAGATGGCACCCTCCGTTTCAGGGAGAAGCCACAGCCGGAGCCTCTGATCCCTGGATTGTCCACCACCACCACAGTCCTTTCACCTGGGTCAGCTGACAACATCATCTTTTACACTCTAGCTCACGGAGATCCAGTACCAGCTACCGTGGAAAATGAAGTCAGCATCAGCCAGGGGAGCTGGCAGTTCTTCTTGCAGCATTGCCTGAACCGCTGCAGCCAGAAGTCCTTACCCCTGCTGTCCCGGCAGGAGTATCCGGAAAGGTGAAGGCTCAAGTGGCAGCAGCGCTCACCAGTGTGACCACCACCAGGTCAAGTCTGGAAGCAGAGGGCAGTGGAGCTCAACCACAGCAGCCAGCTTGGCCTGCAGGAGGCAGGAGCGTCCTGTCTGGCTGACCTAAAGGACACCTCATGGTCTGGACTGGACCTATGGGAGCCACAACATGGACGGGTGAGAGCTAGTTGGCACTTGTTTTTAATTTATCTAGTTTGTATTGCCCCTTGTTTGACTCTCACCCAGATGGCCATGGCTTGTCAGGACTCCCCCAATTCTGCAGAAAATTCCCAGTTGCGCCTAAGCATGCCTTATTTCCTTTTTCCTCACTTCTCAGGTTATTTGGGAGCCCCCTTTGCAAAAAGGTTCTCTATTTGCTGCTATTGTATATTATCCATCTGGATTACACGTTACCTGTTTGGATAGCTAGCACCTTAAGTTTTCTAGCTCATATGGACAGCCTCTGAGGACTGTACGCCGTGGCCTAGACTCGTGCGTGTGTATGACGCAATCACGAGTCAATAGTACTCTAAGGATTCGTACGCACTTTGTATGCTAATGCTTACGCATGCAGTTCAGTAGCGTAGACTGTATGTTCGTAATTTGTGCAAGAATGTTCGCAAAACAACTATTATTTTTTAACGCAACTTCAACCAAATAGATTCGTATTAAGAACGAATCTTGTCATAAATTAATAGATTATTCGCCAAAGCGAATTTTTAAAGATTCGCTCATCTCTAATATTGAACTCAATATAATTAGAGATGAGCGAACATGCTCGTCTACTCGGACGAGCATCTTGCGATACTCGAGGAAATGGCATCTTCCTTTTCCTGCATGTTAGGTGCCTTTTTCTCAGCCAATCAACATGCAGGAGAGTCTTTGGTATCCCCTATCATCACGTGGAACCCCTACAAGTCGATAGCAGGGATTGGCTGGCCAGATCAGATGACCTGGGAATATAAGAATCTGGTCCCGCGCTGCTCGCCTCAGACGCTGCCTGGATGAGATTAGGGATAGAGCTGCTGTCTGTCAGGGAGAGTGTTAGGGCCTCAATTTAGAATTTGGTTAGGCAGGAATCATCCTCAAAGAACCCAACAGCCCTTCTAAGGGCTACAAGCACCTTTTTTTTGGTCTCCTCCTGGCTGCTGTCTGGGACTTGTAGTGCAGCTACCGCCATCTTGGCTGCACACTGTGCACAGCGACTGGTGGCAGAAAGGGGACAGCATGTGGTCCACACTAGTGTTGCACGATATATCGAAAACTCGGTACGGTTTCGGTACCTAGTGCGGTACCGAAGCTCGATACCAAGTTTTCTTGCAGTCCGATACTTAGAACATGGCGCGCGCATCACTTTAATGCGTTGCCCCATGTTGTAATATCTGCCTGCCGTGCTGCCGCGCTGCCAGGGCCCCCGCACCCCCCTCAGATCAGCCCACCCAGGTCCCAGCCACTTAAAAAAAAAATCATACTTACCTGTTCTGGCCGCCGCTGTCCTCACTGGTTCCGCGCTCCACCGTCTTCCCTGGCGCGCACTATGACCTGACGCAGCGTCAGGTCATAGTGAGCGCCGGCAGGCAAGAGAGTGGAGCGGGGAACCTGAGGACAGCGGCGGCGGCCGGAACAGGTAAGTATGATTTTTTTTAAAGTGGCTGGGTGGGCTGATCTGAGGTCTGAGGGGGGCACAAGACACTGACCTGAGGTCTGAGGGGGGGCACAACTCGCTGACCTGAGGTCTGATGGGGGCACATGGGGGCACAAGAGGCTGGTCTGATGGGGGCACAAGAGGCTGGTCTGATGGGGGCACAAGAGGCTGGTATGATGGGGGCACAAGAGGCTGACCTGAGGTCTGATGGGGGCACAAGAGGCTGACCTGAGGTCTGATGGGGGCACAAGAGGCTGACCTGAGGTCTGATGGGGGCACAAGAGGCTGACCTGAGGTCTGATGGGGGCACAAGAGGCTGACCTGAGGTCTGATGGGGGCACAAGAGGCTGACCTGAGGTCTGATGGGGGCACAAGAGGCTGACCTGAGGTCTGATGGGGGCACAAGACGCTGACCTGAGGTCTGATGGGGGCACAATGTGTTGATCTGAGATTTATTATTCCTGTACGGTGACATCACTGTGTTTATTATCCCTGTACGGTGACATCGCTGTGTTTATTATCCCTGTACAGTGACATCGCTGTGTGTATTATCCCAGTGCAGGAAGAGGTAAGTGGTCTGTGTTTGTGTGTTTGTTTTCTATTTTTCAGGGTCGTGAATGCAGAGGACTACG
This sequence comes from Rhinella marina, assembly GCA_900303285.1. Classification (NCBI taxonomy): domain Eukaryota; kingdom Metazoa; phylum Chordata; class Amphibia; order Anura; family Bufonidae; genus Rhinella; species Rhinella marina. The sequence goes on along the minus strand of ONZH01028121.1, from coordinate 12,836 downwards.
TCGGATTCGGTGGACTACGTCGGACCAGCTTTTTTTTTTTTTTTTAAATAAAATGGTCAAACAGGGGTCTGGGGGAGTGTTTATTTCAATAAAATGTTTTATACTTGTGTGTGTGTATTTTTTTACAATACTACAGTTTTAGTAATTATGGCTATCTACAGACGGCCCTGATTACTAATACTGGGCTTAGTGCTTGCCGGTATGGCAGGCCAGCACTAACCCCAACATCTATTACCTCGGCACCCACTGCCATCAGGGGTGCCGGGAAGAGCCGGGTACCCGCAGGTCCGGACCTTCTAAATTGAGGGTCTGGCCCTGGGGCGGCTGCAGGCTGGTACCATTAGGCTGGGAAGGGCCAATAACCGTGTCCCTTCCCACCCTGGTAGTGCCAGGCTGCCGCTGCTGGTTGTATCTGGCTGGTGAAGGAAAAAAGGGGGGGACCCCACGCCATTTTTTTTTCAAAAATTTCATTACTTAAAAAAAAAAGGCGTGGGGTCCCCCCCTTTTTTCCTTCACCAGCCAGATACAACCAGCAGCGGCAGCCTGGCACTACCAGGGTGGGAAGGGACATGGTTATTGGCCCTTCCCAGCCTAATGGTACCAGCCTGCAGCCGCCCCAGAGCCAGACCCTCAATTTAGAAGGTCCGGTCCTGCAGGTACCCGGCTCTTCCCGGCACCCCTGGTGTTGGTGGGTGCCGAGGTAATAGATGTTGGGGTTAGTGCTGGCCTGCCATACCGGCAAGCACTAAGCCCAGTATTAGTAATCAGGGCCATCTGTAGATAGCCGTAATTACTAAAACTGTAAAAAAAAAAAATACATACACACAAGTATAAAACATTTTATAGAAATAAACACTCCCCCAGACCCCTGTTTGGCCATTTTATTAAAAAAAAAAAAAAAAAAAGCTGGTCCAACGTAGTCCACCGAATCCGACGTAGTCCTCTGCATTCACGACCCTGAAAAATAGAAAACAAACACACAAACACGGACCACTTACCTCTTCCTGCACTGGGATAATACACACAGCGATGTCACTGTACAGAGATAATAAACACAGTGATGTCACTGTACAGAGATAATAAACACAGTGATGTCACCGTACAGAGATAATAAACACAGCGATGTCACCGTACAGAGATAATAAACACAGTGATGTCACAGTACAGGGATAACAAACACAGTGATGTCACTGTACAGGGATAATAAACACAGTGATGTCACTGTACAGGGATAATAAACACAGCGATGTCACAGTACAGGGATAATAAACACAGTGATGTCACTGTACAGGGATAATAAGCACAGTGATGTCACAGTACACCTGTGCAAACAAGGCCTGGGGGGACCAAGATAAGGCTCGGGGCTACACTGAAAAGGGCCAGTGGCGCACAGATCAGGGGTAAGGGGCAGGGTCACAAGCAAGGTCCTGGGGGGGGTGAGGGGTGCACAGATAAGGGCCAGGGTGGCGCACACAGGGGGCAGCAGAGACGACAACCAGAGAGGCACAGACAAAGAGGGAGTGGGGCACAGATAAGGGCCCAGGGGCGCAGACCAGGAAGAGGCGTACAAAGACAAGGGCCAGATCCCAGGGGTGCAGACAGGGGCCAGGTAGGCACAGCCAAAGGGGCGCAGATAAGAGCCAGGGGCTGCATTGAAAGGGCCAGGGTGGTGCACAGAGCAGGGTCAAAAGCAAGGTCTGGGGGGGGGTGAGGGGCGCACAGATAAGGGCCAGGGTGGCATTAATAGGTTCTTCTTTATTTTGGCGAGGTATCGTATCAGTATCGAGTATCGTGATACTTTTGTACGTATCGGTATCGAACTCAAAATTCTGGTATCGTGACAACCCTAGTCCACACAGACCCCAAAGAAATTGCCCAAAGTCCTCTCAGTACTCATTTTTGCTGCTGCTGTACCTTGGCTTGCTGGGATCTGTAGTGCAGTCTAGGGAATACGTTTTTTTCTCTCAGTTATATATAGTACAGTGCAGTGAACAATTCTGTAGTGTGCTGTACAGTAGCCGCAGTCTAAAGAGTATGTTTTTTATCTCAGTTATATAACCTACAGTGCAGTGAACAATTCTGTAGTGTGCTGTACAGTAGCCTCAGTCTAAAGAGTACGTTTTTTTTCTGTCAATTATATATACTACAGTGCAGTGAAAAATTATGTCGTGTGTGGTACAGTAGCCGCAGTCTAAAGGCTACGTTTTTTCTCTCAGTTATATATACTACAGTGCAGTGAAAAATTATGTTGTGTGCGGTACAGTAGCCGGAGGCTAAAGACTACGTTCTTTCTCGGTTATATATACTACAGTGCAGTGAAAAATTCTGTCGTGTGCGGTGCAGTAGCCGCAGTCTAAAGACTACGTTCTTTCTGTCAGTTATATATACTACAGTGCAGTGAAAAATTGAGTCGTGTGCGGTACAGTAGCCGGAGTCTAGAAAATACGTTTTTTCTCTCAGTGATATATACTACAGTGCAGTGAAAAATTCTGTCGTGTGTTGTACAGTAGCCGGAGTCTAAAGACTACGTTCTTTCTCTCAGTTATATATACTACAGTACAGTGAAAAATTCTGTCGTGTGCGGTACAGTAGCCGCAGTCTAGAAAATAGGTTTTTTCTCTCAGTTATATATACTACAGTCCAGTGAAAAATTGAGTGGTGTGCGGTACAATAGCCACTGTCTAAAGACTACGTATTTTCTCTGTTATATATACTACAGTGCAGTGAAAAATTGAGTGGTGTGCGGTACAATAGCCGCAGTCTAATTACTACGTTTTTTCTCTCAGTTATATATACTACAGTGCAGTGAAAAATTGAGTGGTGTGCGGTACAGTAGCCGCAGTCTAAAGACTACATTATTTCTCTCAGTTATATATACTACAGTCCAGTGAAAAATTGAGTGGCGTGCGGTACAGTAGCCGCAGTCTAGAGAATATGTTTTTTTCTCTCAGTTATATATATTACAGTCCAGTGAAAAATTGAGTGGTGTGCGGTACAATAGCCGCAGTCTAAAGACTACGTTTTTTTCTCTGTAAATATATACTACAGTGCAGTGAACAATTCTGTCGTGTGCAGAACAGTAGCCGGAGTCTAGAAAATACGTTTTTTCTCTCAGTTATATATACTACTGTGCAGTGAACAATTCTGTTGTGTGCGGTACAGAAGCCGCAGTCTAGAAAATACGTTTTTTTCTCTCAGTTATATATACTACAGTCCAGTGCAAAATTGAGTGGTGTGTGGTACAATAGCCGCAGTCTAAAGACTGCGTTCTTTCTCTCAGTTATATATACTACAGTGTAGTGAAGAATTCTGTCGTGTGCGGTACAGTAGCCGGAGTCTTGAAAATACGTTTGTTCTCTCAGTTATATATACTACAATCCAGTGAAAAATTGAGTGGTGTGCGTTACAATAGCCGCAGTCTAAAGACTACGTTCTTTCTCTCAGTTATATATACTACAGTGCAGTGAAAAATTCTGTCGTGTGCGGTACAGTAGCCGGAGTCTTGAAAATACGTTTTTTCTCTCAGTTATATATTGTCACGCTCTGGTGTGGAGGGAATAGCCACACCGAGCATACGAGGGAAGGGAACAGACCAAAACCAGGGAAACAGTCACCTCCTGCAGGGAACCCTGAAACTAGACCCTGACTGACTACCAGTATGAACAAGCCTGGGTTGTAGGAGAGTTCATACACAGGAACCTAATAATAAATGCACCCTAAAGAACCCTGCAGCTAGTGACAAGAAAGAGTAAACCCGTTCCTCCAAGAGTAAGGACGAACCGGAGACTCCAAAAGGAAAACCACAAAAGGGAAAAAGTCACTTATCTTTAAGCAGATATCGCAGCAAACGGATCTCAGCCGAGATCCACACCACACACTACTAAGTAGGCAGAAAGTATAAACCCCAAGGGATACTGGGAGAGGAACGATAATTACCACAGCGGCAACAGCTGAGGGGAAGGGGTGTGGTAAACAGCAACCCAAACCAAGGGAAAAGCATGTCAAATTATGTCACTCTTGAAAGCCATGCAGAACGTCTGATACCAGACGCCCACTCGTGACATATATACTACAGTCCAGTGAAAAATTGAGTGGTGTGCGGTACAATAGCCGCAGTCTAAAGACTACGTTCTTTCTCTCAGTTATATATACTACAGTGCAGTGAAAAATTCTGTTGTGTGCGGTACAGTAGCCGGAGTCTAAAGACTACATTTTTTTCTCTCAGTTATATATACTACAGTGCAGTGAACAATTCTGTAGTGTGCGGTACAGTAGCCGCAGTCTAGAAAATATGTTTTTTCTCTCAGTTATATATACTACAGTCCAGTGAAAAATTCTGTCGTGTGTGGTACAGTAGCCGCAGTCTAGAGAATATGTTTTTTCTCTCAGTTATATATACTACAGTGCAGTAAACAATTCTGTCGTATGCGGTACAGTAGCCGGAGTCTAGAAAATACGTTTTTTTCTCTCCGATATACAGAACAGACCAAAAGTTTGGACACACCTGCTCATTCAAAGAGTTTTCTGTATTTTCATGACTATGAAAATTGTAGATTCACATTGAAGGCATCAAAACTATGAATTAACACGTGGAATTATATACTTAACAAAAAAGTGTGAAACAACTGTAAATATGTCTTATATTCTAGGTTCTTCAAAGTAGCCACCTTTTGCTTTGATTACTGCTTTGCACACTCTTGGCATTCTCTTGATGAGCTTCAAGAGGTAGTCACCTGAAATGGTTTTCACTTCACAGGTGTGCCCTCTCAGGTTTAATAAGTGGGATTTCTTGCCTTATAAATGGGGTTGGAACCATGAGTTGTGTTGGGCAGAAGTCAGGTGGATACACAGCTGATAGTCCTACTGAATAGACTGTTAGAATTTGTATTATGGCAAGAAAAAAGCAGCTAAGTAAAGAAAAACGAGCGGCCATCATTACTTTAAGAAATGAAAGTTAGTCAATCCGAAAAATTGAGAAAACTTTGAAAGTGTCCCCAAGTGCAATTGCAAAAACCATCAAGCGCTACAAAGAAACTGGCTCACATGAGGACCGCCCTAGGAAAGGAAGACCAAGAGTCACCTGTGCTGCGGAGGATAAGTTCATCCAAATCATCAGCCTCAGAAATCGCAGGTTAACAGCAGCTCAGATTAGAGACCAGGTCAATGCCACACAGAGTTCTAGCAGCAGACACATCTCTATAACAACTATTAAGAGGAGACTGTGTGCAGCAGGCCTTCATGGTAAAATAACTGATAGGAAACCACTGCTAAGGACAGGCAACAAGCAGAAAAGACTTGTTTGGGCTAAAGAACACAAGGAATGGACATTAGGCCAGTGGAAATCTGTGCTTTGGTCTGATGAGTCCAAATTTGAGATCTTTGGTTCCAACCACTGTGTCTTTGTGCGACGCAGAAAAGGTGAACGGATGGACTCTACATGCCTGGTTCCCACCGTGAAGCATGGAGTAGGAGGTGTGATGGTGTGGGGGTGCTTTACTGGTGACACTGTTGGGGATTTATTCAAAATTGAAGGCATACTGAACCAGCATGGCTACCACAGCATCTTGCAGCGGCATGCTATTCCATCCGGTTTGCGTTTAGTTGGACCATCATTTATTTATCAACAGGACAATGACCCCAAACATATCTCCAGGCTGTGTAAGGGCTATTTGACCAAGAAGGAGAGTGATGGGGTGCTACGCCAGATGACCTGGCCTCCACAGTCACCAGACCTGAACCCAATCGAGATGGTTTGGAGTGAGCTTGACCGCAGATTGAAGGCAAAAGGGCCAACAAGTGCTAAGCATCTCTGGGAACTCCTTCAAGACTGTTGGAATACCATTTCAGGTGACTACCTCTTGAAGCTCATCAAGAGAATGCCAAGAGTGTGCAAAGCAGTAATCAAAGCAAAAGGTGGTTACTTTGAAGAACCAAGAATATAAGACATATTTTCAGTTGTTTCACACTTTTTTGTTAAGTATATACACTCACCGGCCACTTTATTAGGTACACCATGCTAGTAACGGGTTGGACCCCCTTTTGCCTTCAGAACTGCCTCAATTCTTCGTGGCATAGATTCAACAAGGTGCTGGAAGCATTCCTCAGAGATTTTGGTCCATATTGACATGATGGCATCACACAGTTGCCGCAGATTTGTCGGCTGCACATCCATGATGCGAATCTCCCGTTCCACCACATCCCAAAGATGCTCTATTGGATTGAGATCTGGTGACTGTGGAGGCCATTTGAGTACAGTGAACTCATTGTCATGTTCAAGATACCAGTCTGAGATGATTCCAGCTTTATGACATGGCGCATTATCCTGCTGAAAGTAGCCATCAGATGTTGGGTACATTGTGGTCATAAAGGGATGGACATGGTCAGCAACAATACTCAGGTAGGCTGTGGCGTTGCAACGATGCTCAATTGGTACCAAGGGGCCCAAAGAGTGCCAAGAAAATATTCCCCACACCATGACACCACCACCACCAGCTTGAACCGTTGATACAAGGCAGGATGGATCCATGCTTTCATGTTGTTGACGCCAAATTCTGACCCTACCATCCGAATGTCGCAGCAGAAATCGAGACTCATCAGACCAGGCAACGTTTTTCCAATCTTCTACTGTCCAATTTCGATGAGCTTGTGCAAATTGTAGCCTCAGTTTCCTGTTCTTAGCTGAAAGGAGTGGCACCCGGTGTGGTCTTCTGCTGCTGTAGCCCATCTGCCTCAAAGTTTGACGTACTGTGCGTTCAGAGATGCTCTTCTGCCTACCTTGGTTGTAACGGGTGGCAATTTGAGTCACTGTTGCCTTTCTATCAGCTCGAACCAGTCTGCCCATTCTCCTCTGACCTCTGGCATCAACAAGGCATTTCCGCCCACAGAACTGCCGCTCACTGGATGTTTTTTCTTTTTCGGACCATTCTCTGTAAACCCTAGAGATGGTTGTGCGTGAAAATCCCAGTACATCAGTAGTTTCTGAAATACGCAGACCAGCCCTTCTGGCACCAACAACCATGCCACGTTCAAAGGCACCGAAATCACCTTTCTTCCCCATACTGATGCTCGGTTTGAACTGCAGGAGATTGTCTTGACCATGTCTACATGCCTAAATGCACTGAGTTGCCGCCATGTGATTGGCTGATTAGAAATTAAGTGTTAACGAGCAGTTGGACAGGTGTACCTAATAAAGTGGCCGGTGAGTGTAATTCCACATGTGTTAATTCATAGTTTCGATGCCTTCAGTGTGAATCTACAATTTTCATAGTCATGAAAATACAGAAAACTCTTTGAATGAGAAGGTGTGTCCAAACTTTTGGTCTGTACTGTATATACTACAGTGCAGTGAACATTTCTGTCGTGTGGGGTACAGTAGCCACAGTCTAGAAAATACGTTTTTTCTCTCAGTTTTATATACTCCAGTTCAGTGAAAAATTGAGTGGTGTGCGGTACAATAGACGCAGTCTAAAGACTATGTTCTTTCTCTCAGTGATATATACTACAGTGCAGTGAAAAATTCTGTTATGTGCGGTACAGTAGCCAGAGTCTAGAAAATATGTTTTTTCTTTCAGTTATATATACTACAGTGCAGTGAAAAATTCTGTCATTTGCGGTACAGTAGCCGGAGTCTAAAGACTACGTTATTTCTCTCAGTTATATATAATACAGTGCAGTGAAAAATTGAGTGGTGTGCGGTACAATAGCCGCAGTCTAAAGACTGCGTTTTTTCTCTCAGTTATATATACTACAGTGCAGTGAAAAATCCTGTTGTGTGCGGTACAGTAGCTATACTGCAGACACTATATCTCCCTGACGGCACATTGGGTTAACTTGGTGGAGGCTGGGACCGAGTCCGACCCTCATGTGCTGCCCACAGCGAGGATTGCGGGGCCTACCTCGGTCACGGTTTCTCAGACTTATTATGCCTCTTCCTCCAACCCCTCCTCCTTCAGGCAGCTTGTCAAGCACTGGCAGGGGAACACTCTCCAAGGCCTTTGCTAGTTTTATGTCACCCCAGCAAGACTATGTCACCCGTCCCCAGTCTAGGCAGAGTAGGGGGAGCTGTTCAGAAAGATGGTGAGGGAGTACCTAGCTGACCATACCAACGTCCTGCGTGATCACTCTGCTCCATACAACTACTGGGTTGCAAAGCTGGACACATGGCCCGAACTGGAGCTGTACGCCTTGGAGATGCTGGCCTGCCCTGCGCGCGTGTTTGTTAGAGCGGGTCTTCGGTGCAGCTGGTGGCATTATCAATGATAAGCATACACGCCTGTCAACTGACAGCGCTGACAGGCTGACGCTTATTAAAATGAATAAAGCCTGGATTTCAACGGAATTCAAATCTCCACCGGGGGAAAGCAGCTCAACATGAAGATTCTTCATGTATCCTCTCCTCTCCTCCTCCTCCTTCTCTTCTTACACAAACACTGAGCCAACAGGCAATTTTTCAGAGGGCCAACTGGCTCTCTTTTCAAACAATGTTTAGGGAGGGCCACCTACAGTACAGGCCCTCTCTCCAATCAATTTTTTAGGAGCGTCAACTACAGACACTCAAAAACAATTTTTTAGGAGGGTCAACTACAGACACTCAAAAACAATTTTTCAGGAGGGTCAACTACAGACACTCAAAAACTATTTTTTAGGAGAGTCAACTTCAAACACTCTAAAACAATTTTTTGGGAGGCTCACCTACAGCCATTTGACTGCAATTTCAGTCTGACCAAGGCATTGGTGGTGTCACCGCCATGCTGTGTCAGGCTAAATTTTTGGGTGGTTCACCTGCTACCTCAGTCTAACTTGGTCACTCTGTCACCGCCATGCTGTGTCAGGGTAAATTTTTATGTGGTTCACCTGCTTCCTCAGTCTCACTTGGTTACTCTGGGTTCACCGCCATGCTGTGTCAGGGTAAATTTTTGGGTGGTTCACCTGCTACCTTAGTCTAACTTCGTCACTCTGTTGTCACCGCCATGCTGTGTCAGGTAAAAATTTTATGTGCTTCACCTGCTACCTAAGTCTAACTTGGTCACTCTGGGTTCACCGCCATGCTGTGTCAGGGTACAATTTTATGTGGTTCACCTGCTACCTCAGTCTAACTTGGTCACTCTGTTGTCACCGCCATGCTGTGTCAGGGTAAAATTTTATGTGGTTCACCTGCTATCTCAGTCTAACTTGGTCACTCTGGGTTCACCGCCATGCTGTGTCAGGGTAAAATTTTATGTGGTTCACCTGCTACCTCAGTCTCACTTGGTCACTCTGTTGTCACCTACATGCTGTGTCAGGGTAAAATTTTATGTGGTTCACCTGCTACCTCAGTCTCACTTGGTCACTCTGTTGTCACCTACATGCTGTGTCAGGGTAAATTTTATGTGGTTCACCTGCTACCTCAGTCTAACTTGGTCACTCTGGGTTCACCGCCATGCTGTGTCAGGGTAAAATTTTATGTGGTTCACCTGCTACCTCAGTCTAACTTGGTAACTCTGTTGTCACCGCCATGCTGTGTCAGGGTAAAATTTTATGTGGTTCACCTGCTACCTCAGTCTAACTTGGTCACTCTGTTGTCACCGCCATGCTGTGTTAGGGTAAAATTTTATGTGGTTCACCTGCTACCTCAGTCTCACTTGGTTACTCTGTTGTCACGGCCCTGCTGTGTCAGGGTAAAATTTTGGGTGGTTCACCTGCTACCTCAGTGTAACTTGGTCACTCTGTTGTCACCTACATGCTGTGTCAGGGTAAAATTTTATGTTGTTCACCTGCTACCTCAGTCTAACTTGGTCACTCTGGGCTCACCGCCATGCTGTGTCAGGGTAAATTTTTATGTGGTTCGCCTGCTACCCCAGTCTAACTTGGTCACTCTTTTGTCACCGCCATGCTGTGTCAGGGTAAAATTTTATGTGCTTCACCTGCTACCTCAGTCTAACTTGGTCAGTCTGTTGTCACCTACATGCTGTGTCAGGGTAAAATTTTATGTGGTTCACCTGCTACCTCAGTCTAACTTGGTCACTCTGTTGTCACCGCCATGCTGTGTCAGGGTAAAATTTTATGTGGTTCACCTGCTATCTCAGTCTAACTTGGTCACTCTGGGTTCACCGCCATGCTGTCAGGGAAAAATTTTATGTGGTTCACCTGCTACCTCAGTCTCACTTGGTCACTCTGTTGTCACTGCCATGCTGTGTCAGGGTAAAATTTGATGTGCTTCACCGGCTACCTTAGTCTAACTTGGTCACTCTGGGTTCACCGCCATGCTGTGTCAGGGTACAATTTTATGTGGTTCACCTGCTACCTCAGTCTAACTTGGTCACTCTGTTGTCACCGCCATGCTGTGTTAGGGTAAAATTTTATGTGGTTCACCTGCTACCTCAGTCTAACTTGGTCACTCTGGGTTCACCGCCATGCTGTGTCAGGGTAAAATTTTATGTGGTTCACCTGCTACTTCAGTCTCACTTGGTTACTCTGTTGTCACAGCCATGCTGTGTCAGGGTAAAATTTTGGGTGGTTCACCTGCTACCTCAGTGTAACTTGGTCACTCTGTTGTCACCTACATGCTGTGTCAGGGTAAAATTTTATGTTGTTCACCTGCTACCTCAGTCTAACTTGGTCACTCTGGGTTCACCGCCATGCTGTGTCAGGGTAAATTTTTATGTGGTTCACCTGCTACCTCAGTCTAAGTTGGTCACTCTTTTGTCACTGCCATGCTGTGTCAGGGTAAAATTTTATGTGCTTCACCTGCTACCTCAGGCTAACGTGGTCACTCGGTTGTCACCACCATGCTGTGTCAGGGTAAATTTTTGGGTGGTTCACCTGCTACCTCAGTCTAACTTGGTCACTCTGTTGTCACCGCCACGTTGTGTCAGGCTAAATTTTTGGGTGGCTTGCCTGCCACCTTATCTAACTTGGTCACTTGGTGGTGTCACCACCATGCTGTGTCAGGCTACATGTTTGGGTGGCTCACCTGCTACCTCATCTAACTTGTTCACTTGGTGGTGTCACCGCCATGCTGTGTCAGGCTAAATTTTTGGGTGGCTCACCTGCTACCTCATCTAACTTGGTCACTTGGTGGTGTCACTGCCATGCTGTGTCAGGGTAAATTTTTGGGTGGCTCACCTGCTACCTCATCTAACTTGGTCACTTGGTGGTGTCACCGCCATGCTGTGTCAGGCTAAATTTTTGGGTGGGTCACCTGCCACCTCATCTAACTTGGTCACTTGGTGGTGTCACCGCCATGCTGTGTCAGGGTAAATTTTTGGGTGGCTCACCTGCTACCTCATCTAACTTGGTTACTTGGTGGTGTTACCGCCATGCTGTGTCAGGCTACATGTTTGGGTGGCTCACCTGCTACCTCATCTAACTTGGTCACTTAGTGGTGTTACCGCCATGCTGTGTCAGGCTAAATTTTTGGGTGGGTCACCTGCCACCTCATCTAACTTGGTCACTTGGTGGTGTCACCGCCATGCTGTGTCAGGCTAAATTTTTGGGTGGCTCACCTGCTACCTCATCTAACTTGGTCACTTAGTGGTGTCTTCGCCATGCTGTGTCAGTCTACATGTTTGGGTGGCTCACCTGCTATCTTATCTAACTTGGTCACTTGTTGGTGTCACCGCCATGCTGTGTCAGGCTTATGCCTGCGTCCTGGGACAGCAGTGCCAGCATGGGCAGTGGTGTCACCCGCAGGCGGTGATGGACCTTCGTTGCACCTGGTTGGGTGCTTTCCTAACATGTTCCAGCGCATGTGCCTTGCCCATCTTGGTCTGGGTCAGCACAATTGTCTTGAAGGTCACCACCAGGCTGTTGCCCAGAATTTGGCGTAATGGTACAATTAGGCAGCCTCAGAGGCATCCATGCATGCTGCCCCTGCTGTTTCCTGTCCATTTCCATGGTGTTTCCATCATTTTCTGAGGTTTCCAGGTTTTCACGCAACCTTCCCTGTGCAGAGCTTTGGTCCCCTGCAAAAATGCTTGAGTCTCCCATTGACTTCAATGGGGTTCGTTATTCGATACGAGCACCCGAGCATCGGGAAAAATTTGACTCGAATAACGAGCACCCGAGCATTTTAGTGCTCTCTCATCTCTAATCATTATTAGTTCAAACAGATCTTAATTAGCCGTGGGTATATGGCCTATAAACGAGTGACCATAGATAGGGAAAGAGCAGCGTGAAGCATTATGACAGAAAGCAACAACAGTAGTATTCATTGCTAATTAGCAACCAATACTCATGACTTTTGGCTGAGTTTTTTTCAGTAGTGTGTTCACTAGTGTTGGGAGGGGATGGGCAACGCGTTGTAGAGGAGCCTGGGTAGGTGAATCGGGGAAAAACTGTTTTCCTGACAAATTTTTGACAGTCTCTAAAGATTAAATAATGCTTTGTGTATCATGCACTATATAGTAACCAAATAGTAACTAACTATAATTATATAGTACCAAGGAACGACTTATCAAACTGTGCTAGTGACAAGATATTCTCTTGGCATTAAATCCTAACAGAGCTGATTCCAGTTACAACTGTGACTCATATCATTAGGACACATTTGCACCGGCCTCGTTGTTCTGTACACAATTCAGTCTTAATTCTTTCGAGAACATTTCATTCCTGCTCAATATTTCCTACAATTCACTCTCAGTTCACCTGCTGACTCTTCTCTGCCCATCCATACTGTGTATTGTTATCCTATCCAAATACTTGCCATTATATCACAATAAAATGTACTGGGATGTTTTGTACCGAAATGGAATATGCACCAACGTCGCCACATTAGGTTACGCTATAGGCACGCTATCTGTGCCGGTGTTGTGGCAGTAAGCTAAAGCATACATGGAGGAGTCTGCACGATGTGTGTT